>JAUEKZ010132595.1:0-12500 GCA_031471865.1 Melibe leonina | reverse complement strand
ATTATGAGAACAGAGCTAAGCCTGGTTGGCCCATTGTCAGCATAGTGTGACTCCGGTTTTTTGTGGGTTTTTTTTTTTTTGGCCGAGGGTTGAATTGTCTAGTAGAGCTCCGTAATTTATGTCACCTAAATGTATCAAAATTGGCTTTAAAGAGGTAACAATGTATCAACCAATAATAACTCTTCATTGCTCTTGAATTTCTATGTCGTATCTGTTCGCAAATTCGCAAATACGGGTTGCCCACTACAATAATAATTCACCCTCAAGTTTCTCGTCTGAGCGCGCGTGAGTTGATGGGAAGAAGAGGTCAAGGAGCAAGAGGTCAGTTTCATTGATGGCACTGCGCAGCACAATACTTTACTCTGCACTCACTCACCACACAGCACACAGCCAGTACCGAACAAACAAGGGAGGGACAAGGGAGAGAATTCCATGTACCAAATCAATCAGGGGTAAGGGGAAGCAACGCACACAGATAATCGGGTGTGTCCGCTTACATAGTGATTACTTCCCTTGTGAACACACTTCGCGCTTTGTCCAAAACAACACATTTGGGGAACGAGTCTTTGATCTCTCCGCTGCACACACGGGAAACGAAATATCTGACAAAGGGCGAGAGGGAGAGGAGAACGAGGGGGTATTTGGACAAGATAAATACAGACAATTAATAAATAGACATGACTTGCCAAATATGATATTGGAAATTATTATAATATAGGTATAAAAAGATATCATACATTCATTGACAAAATATTTCCTCAAATGATAATGATAACATACTAATACTGTTGATAACAATAAAACAATATGATTGGGAATATAATTGTTTACTGATAATAACAATGAAAATAATTATTTAATGATAATTGACGCTGGGTGAATTGATGTGGGTGCGCGCATTTTGGTATATATGTGTGTGTGTGTGTTTGTATGCGTGTGCGTGTGTGTGTGTGTTGCTGGTATAATAGAAACATGTTGCAACGATGACGTCAAGACAAAGTGCATGTACTTAGTTACGCGATCGCTTTGGGTCAAGGGATTTGGATCTTCAATCAGCAGAGATGGGAATGGGCGTTGTGTAGGTTTTGTTTTGTAGTGATATGTGTCAAAAAGAGAGGGGATCGCTTGGCCAGTGGGAAGCAAAGGTGAAACAAAGGCAGTGGTTGACAGGGCAGTATTGAAGGATAAAGACAAAACAATGCACACAAGAAAGCGACGTTTCGGCCCTAGGCCTTCATCAGAAACGTCACTTTTGTATGTGTCCTGTTTTGTCTGTGTCCTTCAATACTGGTCTGTCAACACTCCATTTAGTGTTATGTTAATTGGGTAGGGTCAGCATCACAATAAATTTCAATTGCAGTTTTAGCAGTTGTTTGTATGTGTGTATGTGTGTGCGTGCGTGTATGTATGTGTGTTAGTGTGTGTGTGTGTGTGTGTGTGTGTGTGTGTGTGCGTGTGTACAGATGGACTATAAAGGTATTCATTGATGATTACTATCATTTTTGTAACAACTGTATAATGATAAAGAATAAAGAGACAAAGTGGCAGTAGTAGTAAAGAAGTAGTAGTAGTGGTGGTAGTAGTAGTAGTAGTAGTAGTAGTGTTGGTAGGAGTAGTGGTAGTAGTAGTAGGGGTTATAGTAGTAGTAGTAGTGGTAGTAGTAGTAGTAGTAAATGCCTAGTATAAGTAGTAGTGGTAGAAGTAACGGGTCGTGCATACTCGGAGGACGGGAGATAGAAGAGGTGAAGGGAAATGTGCGCCCATATGTATTATTTATTGTTATATTCAGTCCCCAGTAATCTGCTTTACCACAATATTTGTTTCATGATCTCCTATCATTTCTCAACCCCCCCCCCCCCCAACACACACACACTGACGGCATGCTGTCGAAACTCCTGTAAAATTGAAAATCAATTTTTGAATGGGTACGCACACCCTCTCTCACCATGAGCTCAGACGTTATAATTTGTTAATTGGCTTTATTCGCATTCTCCGCCACCCGTGTGTTTATTAACCCACTTTGTCTCTCTCACAGCCCCTTTTTACAATCCACTACAAAGATGACTCACGCAACGATCAATGAGCATTAATCATTTAACAGTCGCTGCTCTTTAATTATCTCTAAAAAATAAAAAAGTCGCCCCTCGCCACCGCAAGTGGGTTAAATCTATAGGGCTAGAAATATCTTTCTCGTTAAGTGCACTGACTGGGCCGGGTTCATCATAACGGGTGTGTGTAGATTGTGTGGAATGACCTTACCTAACACACTGACCCGTGCGCGAGATCGGGTGGGTGGGGTGGCCGGCCGTGGAAAAGCCCTCGTCCACCGCTCGATCGACTGCTTCCGAGTCACCCGTGTTCGACCGGGTCTCGTGTGTAGGTAGGAGTCGGTAGTTAGTTACCCCTTGAACGATGAAGCCGGTATCTCGATCAAACGCCATGCCTCTTTCGTCAGCCGCAATTTCATTGGATGCCTGGGCTCAGTTCATTACTTGAACCAATCAAAAGCTGTTTTGCTCGTATCACTATGAGACAACCCATGTCGTCTGCTTAAAGACTCGAAACAGTACATTTTTATGACCATTACAACCTCCCTACTTCTACCTGAAGACTTGTGTGGTTTGTAAAACAGCATTTTACACATTATTCCTTGATTTTCTACATTCATCGCAGTCAGGTTGTATTTAGAATCTTCTGCTTTGTCTTTATCCTACAACAATGGAGCCAGGGATACATAATTACAGCATTATTTTTCCTTTCGAGAAGGGTTTCCATGAACGACGTTTCCAGAACTACATGCTGGAACGATGGACTGATAGTTTTTTTTACGCATTTGTTTATGTTGTTTTAGTCTTTGGTATTCGATTCATGATGGAATCAAGATCCAGATTTGACTTACGACCGTTACTGGCGCTCTGGAGTGGAGTGCTAGCCATTTTCAGCATCGTTGGAACCATAAGGACCTTGCCGGAACTCATTTCCTCCATCCAAAACCATAGTCTGCAATACTCAGTGTGTGTTCCCACCTATTTCAAAGGCGTTACCAGCTTCTGGGCCTGCATGTTTACTGTTTCCAAAGTATACGAGCTTGGTGATACTATTTTCATCGTGCTAAGGAAGCAGTCGTTGATATTCCTTCACTGGTACCACCACATCACAGTGCTCATCTATGTCTGGTACAGCTACACTGACCACACAGCTCCTGGGAGGTGGTTTATGGTCATGAATTACATCGTTCATTCCTTCATGTACTCCTATTATGCTCTCCGTGCACTTAAATTCAAACTTCCACGGAGCATCAACATGTTCATTACAACTTTGCAGCTTACCCAGATGATCACTGGTGTCTCCATCAACATTTGGATTTATCAGATCAAAGGCAGAGGAGAATATTGTCAACAATCCGATGACAATTTGAAATACTCTTCTATCATGTACTTCACATATTTTGTTCTGTTTGCGCAGTTCTTCTATTCCACCTACATTGCCAAGGACCCATCCAAGAAAAAGGCACAGTAGAAACAAATGAACTTAGACAAGACAATTCAATGTGTGCTTCAGGTCATGAAAGTTATTATTATCAGTATCAGCATGTTATCTAGGTCTAGATAATGATGATGAAGTGTAAGGTAGAATGTATTGATTGGTTGTAATAAGTGATTTATTGTCTGCATGAAAAGTTTCGATGTCTTATGATTTAGGCTGCAATTATTCGGACAATGGGCACAAAAACTAGACCCAATTATTGGGACAATGTGCAATGATACAAACTGCTAAAACTTTATCTACAGTAAAAGAAATTTGATTAGAAAATGTTATCGTAGTAAACACCATGACACACAGATATCAACGAAAACATATAGTGTGTGTGAGTGTTTCTCCTTTCCATATCTCCATCTCTCCCTTGCCTTGTATGTTGTGTTTCTGTTTTCTTCTTTCTCTATCTCTCTTTATCTGATACATGGTTGACAGTGATTCTTAGTGTTTGTCATTTTTAATGGACTGATGTTAATTTATTGAGACCTCTCCAACACTTAATTGATCTACTTTCCAGGTTACTAATCTTTTACCATCGATGAATTGCAAGACAGTCAGGTATCAAAGTGAAATGTTTTTTTCAAATAACCACTCAGTAATTCAGCTGATTTGTAATTTGGTTCATTATGAAAAGAATATGAGGGAACAACTTCAATTTTGATTACAAAAGCACTTGAGTAGTACATGCCTTAAATGTCATATGGCTTAATAATAGATAAGAAACAGTGAATGGACGCTTCCTGTGCTAGTCAGCGATGGAATGCATTCTATTTATTGATAATTTATGGGGGTTTTTTTTTATAAGAATATATACTCCTGTTATACAATAGTTTGTTATTTGTGTGATTAGTCAAAAGTAGTGAAGTTGTGATACATTGGTTTATATTTTTTAGGTATTTTCTATTTTGTTATCCAAAAAGCATACTCTGTTGTATTGATTTAATCAATTTTTGAAAATTTAAATCTTTTTACATTAGACCTGTACTGCTGGATGTGTCGCAATGATTTTACTTTAAAGAAAAACAAGTTTAAAAGATTGATTGTCAAAGTGATCATCTTTTTTAGTCACTGGTCAGTTTTTCTAATGCATGACAATGACAGACAGTGACATATCTGACTGAAGGCCAGGTTGCATATATAATGGACCAAGCAATTTTAGATTTGGGATCATGACTGAGGGATATTGTGGCATGTGGGCATAACTCATTCATTAACAGCTATCATGTAACAACCATTTCTTTTCATCATCATAGGCAGGGTATAGGCCACAATCTCCTTTGATTTATCGCTATACTGTGCCATCTTTCCTAACTTGATCCAGTTGAGCTTCGTCCCTTTCATGTATATTTCTTTTTGGATGTTCAAAAAGATAAGTTAAATTGATAAAGACCGTGCTATGGTTGTCTGCTAGATAATTAGCAATACAGGCATAGTGTCATTCAATTTATTAGATTTGCCATAGTGTTAGTTAGGCCTAGGAAAATACCTGTGGTTTGGAGTCCTGTTGCAAACCTAAACCCCATGGCTCATTATCCGAGGGGCCCCAGATTAGAAAAAGATCAGTCATTATATTATATTCAGAACCCATATTCCAGCCGGGTAAAATTTTGCAGGATATAGAAGTAATATTTGTCTTATATTGCATATATATGCTGTTTTTTATCTACACAAGAACAGAACACAGAGCGTCAGACACAAAGGGTTCAACTCTCACCCTGCCGTAGAGCTTCACACTATTCTAGGCCAAGAACATTATTATTTTAAATTGGATTTATCCACACACGCATCTTTGGGTTTAAGAAGTGATCTGTGTCAGGGCAGCGTACTGTCCAGATGGTGGCATTTATTATCACACTCTGCCTTAGGCAACTATTTACCAGACTTCTTTGTGAATTTACTAAGCTGACCAGTTACTGCTTCCTTGACACTGAAAACTTTTTGATTCATGAAAAGATTTCTTTGGGTTTGATTGAATTATGAAGTAATAAGTTATTTCTTGCCGCAGCCTGTGGTTTGTCCTTTTTTTGTAATTTGGTGCTTTGTTTTAATCAAAAAGTTATCTTTTTTTTTTTAATTCTTCAACGGTTGTTGTTGTTGTCATTGTTATTATTTTGACCACTTTTCCTTAGAAGGACCAGTAATTGTCATTGAATTCCTTTTATGAAAATAACTTTTTAACAAACAGAATAGTCCATCATCAATGTACCTAGGTTTGGAAAACTGCTTAATTCAGTGAATAATCATCAATAATGAAAATTTTCCTTCATATAGTTGGTTATTTTCGTGTGTTTTTTTTTTCTTCTGAGTTTAGTTTGAACCAAAGCATTGCTTATGATACTTTCCTTCCTTAATCCTTTTTGTGCCTTGGGGCACATAGGGCATCTACACGTTTCCTCTTTCCATCTGTTGTCCAGTGCATGGCTGTCTTGGGAAGTGATCCATTTACCATTCTGGACACATAACCCAACTAATGCCATCTTCTTCTTTTTATTAGGCTTTCAAGGCTTGTGCAGTCCGCTTTCTTTAACAGATCTACTGTCCTTATTTTTGTTGGCCAAAATATGTTGAATATTATTTTTAGACATTTATTGTGGAAGGTTTCTAGTTTCTGTACTATGGATGTGATGTCATTTTCCAGCATTTGCTTATGATATCTACCTCTTTATTTCTTCCATACCTAGTCTACACACATTGACATGCCTGGTGCATTCATTAAACTGCTAGGTTAATACAGGATATCAGATACAAATGCCATAATCAGACATAGATCCGTCATCATATTCTCGTTTATTTAGAAGATTTTTACTGGATTCAGTTGAGTTAGTGAAGAGTGATATGGATGGTTAGCCTTCAGTGTACCATGCAGTAGATTTTCTGAAGCTCTTTTCCTTTAGGTTTTTTCTTCTAATTTATCCATGCTTATTTCATTTTTTTTCTTGTATAGATATTTCTTCTCCTTTTTTTTATTTTGTGTCTTCTGTTGATCCTTTTCAAGGTTAATGAGTCTACATTTGTTCAGCATTAATTTTATGTTTTCCACCATTTACCTCTCTTTCTGAAGTATTCATGTAGGGCAGACATTTTTGGGGGAATTTTGCCAACAATCTTTTGGGATTTCCTGTCCTCAATTCAAGGGCTCTTCATGAACAGTTATTTTTCCCATCTTCAATTTTTTTTATCCATTGGATCTTATCAACCATAGGATCAAGTGTTAGTATTCCAATTCCAGGGGAAAGATCGTATAACCTCTCTTCCTTATCTCCAAGTGGAGCTTGTTATCCCCAATATTGTTATTATATTATATTGCATCTCTAGCACCTAGCATTACATTATGTTTTATCATGAATTTTTGCTTCAGATATTGCAGATGTTAAGAACAGTTTTTCTTTTTATTTGGTTCAAAAACTTGAATTTGAATTCATTTTGCCTTTCATATGTGATTACTGTTGATTTGTTTTTAATATAATTGAACTTCTGTTTCTTCTATTTTGGCCTTACCTACCTTCTTACTTTTTCCAGCACTCTACAAGCATACACACATAGCTGTTTTGTATATATTATCTCAGTTCAGGTCATGCCTGTCGTCCTAACAGACTTAAGGTCATCCCACTGTTATACCAATCTACAGGGTCACGTACTATTTAGAAGGACTAAGTACTTTTGTACACAAAGTGCATGCAGTAAATATCCTAGGATCCTCGGACCATAGTGCATGATGTGGGTGGTGGCTGTCATCTGTATACTGTGTGATTGTGAGAGGAGATTTTTTTCCCTTCAAATAATGTCTTTGTCCCCTATTTTTAGAGATATGATATTTTATTTCTATGTAAATTATCTCTCTGAAGCGTCCCTGACCTGGTCAAAGTCTTTTAACTAGCCTATCATCTTACTAAACTTTGGGTGCTTATATGACCGTAGCAGTTGCAAGCGCCCTTAAACTCTGAACAAGAACTAAATAAAAATATTCGTCGTATTTTTTTACATACACCTAGAATCATTCCTGTTCGGTAGTTTTCCTGTAGTAGTAGTATGAGATGGATTAATTTCTGTGTATAGATATGATTTTGACCCTCAATGTCCTATGGTAAATATTTTTTCGATTCATTTTCCCTATCTTTTAGATTACAATTACACACCTCTGTCACATTTGTGTATCAATATTGAGGATTAAAGTCTTGTTTTACGAACAAAGATTTAACTATTTTTATTTGTAAAATAAATAAAGGCACCTAGATAATATTTCTTCCTTGTTATTTTCTCCTCTTTACCCATGTATTAAGGACATTATTTTTATAAAGAAAAGAGGCATTTCTTATCTGAAACCTGTAAGCAGTAGTTTGTCAGATTGTATTTGCATTTCTATTGTTCAACTGATTTTTTTATATCCGACCGTTCATACATATCAACATTCTCAAGCTAAGGATTGATTTTCGCAAGTCGAATCAGTAAGCATACCACCCTTGTCATCTTTACCACTGAATATTACTTGACGTATTCATATTGTGTGTAATTAGTGAATTGCATTGGGCAGGAAAAAAAGAATGTTATATTTAACTTTTTTTTTCCAGATGCAAAAGAAATTAGGGCACACAAATGTTTATGTTGTATCCATAATTTCTTTGCAAGTGTGCACTACTGTATGTTTGTAAAGAAGGCATTAATTGTTAGCATTAGCATGTGTTATTACTATAGTCATGACTGATTGCATTGAGAATGATTCCCCTAGTGGATATGAACATGGGAAAAATCATGATGTGAATAACATTCCTATTCGTTACTAAAACCTTCTCTTGTTTTTCACAATCTTTGAACTGTCTGGGGATTTTATCAAGATAATTCTACCATTAATTATATTTTGTGTAGATATACACACACACAAAGAAGCGTTCCCAATAGTTGATTAAGGATTAAATGATTTAATACATATTTTTGGTATGAGAATCTAAGTGGAAAATGTTTCTTCAGTACCACCATACAATACATTTTTTTAGACTATATGTTCTCCAACCCAAACTCCGCTGCAGAAGAAAACAGATAGTAATTTCACAAACTGCTGCAGACAAGAAAAACAAGTTTGTCTTATCTGTAGTTTGTTTTATCTTTTGTTGGAATGATAAGGCACAAAAATGTTTCTAAGTCTGTTGTATTTAGCTTGTTTCTGTTTTGTTTTTTTAATTCTGTTCTACTGATTCAGTTTTCTCCTTTTCTGATTTTTGACAGTGAAAGACACAGCAATTTCATAGTAAAGATAGATTAAATCAGACCAAATCAAGAGGAGGTATGATGGAAGACTCGATTTGAAATGGGTTATTGGGGAAGGGGTGGGGGGAGTTGTCCTTAGAGTTAGAGGATTATTTTCTTCTTAAAATGACTGTAAAATGGTTAGGTATTTTTTTGTGTGCATATTGTTTTTTTTATGTATGGAGGTCAAGTAAAGGAAGGAGTTAAGTGCACACTCTCATAGGAAACGTTTGCTAAGGTAATTTCTCTTATTCAGGTTTATCCAGGTAATCCCTTTTGAAGCCTTCAACATGTTTTTTACCCTCTGAGCCTTTGAGGCCCTTCCATGCTCAATCTAATGTTATCGCTTTCACAACTTGCTACAGTGTCATGGCTGGCAAATAATCAGGGAAGACTTGTGTCTCATTCTCTACTTTGTGTTATTTTTTATTACCATTCTGGACTGTTACATTACATCAAGTTTGTCTTCAACTCTACATACTTCCATATAGTTCTGTGGAACATTGATATAGGGTAGTGAAATGCTGAAGGCAAAAAAAATATTTTCTTGTAGGTAGATTTGGTATTCTATTTGTTTAAAATTTGATTGAAATATGTAATGAGGTGAAAAAGAAATTGAGACACAGGCATATGCTTGTTGTATCCATAATTGTGTTTATTATGTGTGTGCTATACTGTATTTGTACACTGTTACCAGATGGATATCTACTTCCCTTTTGGTACATGTGATAAGCGGGCATTTATGAATACGTATAAAGCTTATAAAAATATATGAACAACTTCGCTCACCTGTTGTGGGGATGTGCAGGTCTTACATTATTTAGGACTGAATGCATTTTCGCCCCAAGTGTATCTAATCTTTCATGCTTTTTGAACCTATCAGTATCGAATGAAACAATTTCCATCTGTAATATGCTTTGGTTTTTTTTGTAATTGTTGAACTATGTTAATGTTAGGGTGAACAATACAAAATGGAATTGTTCTCATGTCTTATGTGACTTCTAATTTTTGTCTGCTTTGAAGCTTTTTATTCTTGTGTTGAGAATATTCCAAACAATTTTGGCATTTGATTAAATCAATGTTTTAATTACTTTGAGTAAGGATGTATGTTTGAATTGCTGTTAGCAATTACTATACTTATGAAGCCAAGGAGATCCATTTGTTTCTCAATGCCTTTGATAATGCAGGAGTTCATAATGCTGATGGTGGGATAGGCATTCTCTCTCTATGTGTTAGTGTTATCAACTTTGGTTGTCCGTTTCTGTTTCAAATTAAGTATATTTTTTTTATCAACACTACCTATTTGTTGATTTTCACTGCTTCCTCAATACTTTCTGTATCTTATTTTAATCGTTCCAGGTTTTTGTTTTTATTTGGATCATGATGAGATGATGATGTACCAAACCAATAACTAGGTCTAGCATAGAATTAGAATATTCAATTTGCTGTGTTTGAAGCTTGATCATACACATAATTAAATAATGTGTGAATGGGTCATGGAATGCTTGCTGTTTGTCTTTTGGAGTATAGTATATGTACTGCGAGATTTATACTGCTCTACATAAATTTAATTTACAATAACTTTCAAATGTGTGACTGATGTCCTGTACTTTGTATTTTCTACCTAGTCTATACATACATGTATTTATGACTGTTGTTGTACTGTATTGTATTATTATATAGGCACCTACACTGTCACTTTTTGAAAATTGTACTCAAATGATGCACAGGCTATGAAGGGTGATATTGCACTCGTATGTGCATTAAGTTTCCTTTCTCCTGTCTTTTTGTAATCTAAAATATGTGATAATGTGAATATTGATCTCTTGACGAATGGTTGACATCTGAATAAGTCAATGCTTTAATCTAGCACTTCACACTCCTGTCCAAGAGTGCTGTAGACTATTTGCCTGATGTCATTCGTTGATCCATTCTCTTGAACTTGTACCTTAGCAGTTGAATGAGCGAGAGTGCCCTGAAACTCAAACTATTTGTAAAGGACAACCAAACAAAACCATATGCCTGTAGTCAGGGGCTTCATTGGAAGACAGACTGGTAGCCTTTGGATGTGTCTGGAAATAGTATCAATTTGCCACATTTTGATTTGGTTCAAACTATTTTATTCATTTAAAAAATAATTCCCTGGCAATTATCATCATATTTGATTACCACATTTTGATTAAAACTTTCATATATCTATCAGTTTTGTACTTTGCTAAATAGTTCAGTCTTTATCCTGCCTGTTGTGCCAACAAACCTTTAATCACCCTCCCTGTTATGTTTTTAGTTTTATATTCAGATGGCAGGCCGTCTCTTTGGTGGGGGACTCCATCTATTGCTTCCACTTTTCTTTTCAGCTTCATCCATCACCGGTTTGCGGGCGTCTCTGGTGAGGGCTGCTTCTGTTTCTTCTCTTTGTTCTTTTACTTTTACATAGCATCTTATTTTTTCCATCACTCACTCCTGTGTTCCCCATACACACACAGCTACGTATTTTGTATCAGTACTGTTTAGCTTAGTCTCGGTTCTGGCTGTCGTCCTACCACTTAATTATCAGTATCAGACTTTGTAGTCATCTCTTAGATTTGTCACCTTTTTTTGAGAGATGTTTTTTTTTTGCCTTGTAAATCCTTGCTCTTTGAAACGTCCATGGCTGGGTCAAAGTGTAGGTACCTATTCTTTTAACTAGCCATCGTACTTACGGGGCGCTTGTATGTATGGACCATAGCACTTGAAAGCGTCCTAAAATCTTAATAAAAAAACCAAAAACATTTCCCTCTCTCTCTCTCTCTCTCTCTCTCTCTCTCTCTCTCTCTCTCTCTCTCTCTCTCTCTCTCTCTCTCTCTCTCTCTCTGTCTCTCTCTCTCTGTCTCTCTTATCTATTCATATCGTAATAATACCAATAAAAATGGACAATGTTGATTGTCGAGGGGTTTTATTATACGTGTCGTATGACGTCATCTTGATCAAGAACTGATTGTCACGTTGGCAAAGCCTCGAACACAAATGCCCATTTTTCGTTATCGTGATTAAAAAAAAAACCCTAAAAAACATTGACACCGTGCTTACTTACACTTACAACGATTGACTATCTCTGCCATTGATTGTCATCCTGACTTCTGTCCTGCACCTCTTATATCACCACTCTACTGATAGAGCAATATTATATTATCTACTTATAGGTATGCCCATAGGCACAAAAAGGTTTCCGGGTCCACTGACCACCTATATCTATCTCTTTGTCTCTGCTCGAAAATTTCTCACAAACAACCAGTATACCACAACTATGCATTAGCATTATCTATATGTTTCATTGCCTTTTCTCATTTTGTACACGTGAGGTATTCGTTGTCTAATACCATTTTTATTTTATTCTACCACGTTGATTTTTTGCTGGATGTGATGTTTGTTTTATTTTGATAATAAAATTTCACTTGTTACTGTTCACAACTAGACCTATCAAGTCATGCCTCTATGATGGTTTTAATGATGTTGTCCCCACACTTGGTGTTGCTGCCATATCTATATAAGGAGGTATACTGCTTCATACTACTACTACTTCTGCTACTACTCTTCCATCACCACCACCATCACTACTACTACTACTACTATCACCACCACCACTACTACTACTCACAAACCACCCGCGGGCGGTTGGCGGGCGCCTCTGGTGGGCGCTACTTCTGTTTCTTATCTTTTGGATTTATCTGTCATCTTACTTT
>JAUEKZ010132484.1:0-14168 GCA_031471865.1 Melibe leonina | reverse complement strand
CCGCCCCGGGGCTTAATCTTTAGTAGAAAAAACGAAATATTATGTAGATTTGAAGGATAGATCATACTTGATTTTATAGAAATCTATGCTTTAGTATAAGTATAAGCACGCATGTGAAACGTTTGCAGTTGGTCATATATGATATCATTTTATCTTATCTTATCTTATAAAGACAGTTTTAAGAAGAGGAGATATGCGCGTCGCTTACATTTTCCTAACTTTGGCCGGCACAGATCATTGCCCAAAACTTCAAAACAAAAAAAAGCTAGTTATTGGCCAAGTGTGGCAAATATTTTAATTACAATAGGAGAGGACATTTTTAAAGCAATTTTTGTGATTTCTAGAATTACGAAAATAAATTAAGAGGTTTACCGTTAATGGAGTGGTTACACACATGTAAAGATAAGATAAGATAAGATAAGATAACTTTATTGATCCCTCAACGGGGAAATTATTTTACAATGTTACATACAGACATAGGGATGCGCCATAAGACAGGAAACAATAAAATGAATAGGCAAAATAAATCAAAAACATAAATGATTAGATAAACAAAATAAAAACACATATAACATAATGAATAAAGTATCAACGCCAATCAAAGAACTTCAAGAACGGCAGGTGATATGGAATAACACCAGGCTTATTTTTAGGATTAAACGTCGTGCATGAGATGTCAGTTTTTTAGAATTCTTTTCATGCAGAGCGCGGTCAACACGAATTGCAGAAGTGCGTGGGAAAAGTAGGATTTGACAAGACACACAAAATGTAGAGAAACAAAAAAAAAAGGTAAGTAGCAGAGCCAGTAAAAGGGATTGGTCTTCAAACCTCTTGCCAATTGTTCTGTTAACCCTTTGACTGCGAGCTCTGATTCAAGCCCAACTGAATTATATGCAAAATCATAAAAATGTCAGCACTAAAATGGGTACCTTGCCCTCCATACAGCAGTTACTTTGTCCAGCAAATAAATAGTATCATGCCTATCACTACTGTCAGGCACTCGCCTTGTCCGGTGTTTTTTAATGTTTGCTGTTGGCCTTGGGATCTATAAGAGTGAAGGGCGATGGTTAGCAAGATAGCAACGCTATATAAGCAAGCTTCATTAAAATACAATCTTTTGTTTTGTTATGTTTCAGCTATCTAACCTCTGGTGCACACCACACTGTCATTCTCCACCTCCTTCTCCGCATTGTCATTATTATTCATACTAGTTATGATATTGATATTATCTATATTTTCCCTTTGTGCAATGTAAGACAAATGGATACTTTCTGGTACTTGATGGATAAAAGTATATCTTATATTGTCTAAAATTCTAAATCTTGTTCATCTCAACTTTCTTAAATGATTACAAGACAAATATTAAACAACAATCAACGATAGAGTTGAAATTGTATACATCAAGGTAAAATACACATTTTGTTTTCTTTTAACGAATTAGTTGGATAGTTTAAGATATCTTACATTACATTGAAAGGGGGAGAAACCCGACTCTAAAATTGTTTCGGGTTTTATAATGTGAATAAAAGAAAATTGATTCCAAACAGCTATGGTTTGGAATTCTCCTAGACCTCATAGAGAAATAGAAAGTGATAAATGTATCGAAAGCAATTTATCTTTGAATTGTATGGAAGTGCTTGTGTGTCACTCGTGGGTCTTACAAACTCCTGGAATGGAGAGGTTTCCCTCTTCGAATCAAATACAGCGCCAGGGAACAAACTGGGATCTCTCTGGAAATCGCTCTAAGTGTACATACATGATTCTGTTCTATTAGCACCACCATCATCATCTTTGTCATCATCATTTATGATTTTTATTATCATTATTATATTGTTATCATCACCATCATCATCATCATCATCATCATCATCAATATCGTAGTTGATTGGGGTTGGCTGCTGATGGGCGCTTCTTCTGTTTCTTATCATTTGGGTTTATCTATTATCTTACTTTTTCCAGCACTCTAAGAAGCATACACACACACGCACAACTGATTTGCACCCGTTAGCTCAGTCTTTTTCCTTGTCGTCCCAACAGACTTATGGTCATCCCTCATGTTTCGTGCCATGGTATCTAACTACAGGGTCACTTGCTATCTAAAAGGACTGAGTACTTTTATACACAAAGGGCAGTAGAATATCCTGGGTCTCCTTGGCCAATAATAGTACGCGATGTTGGTGGTAGTCATCATCTGTTTGTGTGTCCTGTTTTTGATTGTGAGAGGTGACATTTTTTCCTGTAAATCCCCTGCTCTTAGTCATATTTACTTTTTAGATATCGATATTTGTTTCATTGTAAATCATTTATCTTTGAAATGTCCCTGGCAGGGTCAAAGTATGTCTATTCTTTTAACTAGCCCATAATCTTACTTACCTCTAGGCGCTTATACGACCATAGCAGTTGCAAGTGCCCTAAAACTCTCAATAAACAAACAAACAAAAAATCTTTATAGTAATAATCTTTGTTCATCATAGATGGATTGAGAGAACGAGAAAGGGAGAATTGATGAAGAAGTGGAGGAGTGGGTTGGAGTGGAACACAATCAATGCAAAAGAAAAGACATAAACAGAAAGAAAGGAAACACAAAGTAAGGAAATGCAATGAAATGACATGATCTTTTATTTCGACTTTTTAATAAATTCGTGGGGAGAGAGAGAAAAATGAAAGAAAGAAAGATAGAGAGACAGAGAGAGAGAGAGAGAGAGAGAGACAGAGAGAAAGAGGGAGAGAGAGAGCGATCGGTAGGCAGATGGACACACAGACAGACAGACAAACAGATGGGTAACGACAACCGACATAGAAAGTATATGTCCATCTAATCCTAAGAGTGCAAACTAAAATTGCCACATTACATGTAACCTAGAGGGCCGTGCGAGCATACAAGAGAGCCAAATGGATAATGAAAAAATCGATTTGGCCCCGCATTGGCTCTTACTCGTGCATTGACCCAAAGCTAATGTAAACGAGCACGCAGCCACTTTGGCAATCGTTTAGTAACATATTATAATTATAGAGTTTAAAACCATGCGTAATATTGATCAGTATTTTATTTAAAAAAACAAAACCAACCTGAAATAATTCGTTGACCTGCGATTTCAAAACAAATTAAATATCACTCATTCACCAAATAAATGAGTTGGTAGCCGGCCATTTGGCAACGATTTCATATCAACTTCTCCAGTTTTTGTTACTTATGACTTCGTTGCGCTGCAAAAGGTTTTGCGATTACACAATTATTGTATTTTAATTTCAATCGGTTTTTTGGCCATGTTGTCTTCTGTTTTGATGAATGTAATAAATAGTAGCTTATTAAAACCATAGATATCGTTAATTTCCTATTTTGTGTACATCATCGTTATCATTATCCGCCTGCACCTCCTCCTCTTCATCATCATCCTCTTCCACCCCCCAGCTCCTCATCAGTATCATCTTCCCCCTCCCCCCTCCTCTTGCTCACAATTACTTACAAGCGTTGATATGAGTAAAGAGGCAGAGCAGCGCATTTTTACCCTTTGCCTCGGACATTTTGTGATCTAAAAATGCAGTCTTAAAACTACCACTGCACTGCTATTCTAATGCCCATGGCAGCTGAATAAGGAAGACTGTTCCAGTCCTTTTAAAAAACCCCACCTCTTTCTTAGTCGTCGCCCCCCCCCCCCCCTTAAAAACAAACACACACAACAAAATGATATTAGATATTTATAAGATCATTCATCCTTTTGACTTCCAATAAGTCTTGTCTTGATTGGCATCAATGACTTCTCATTCCTCATTATTCAATCACTCCCCTTGTTTGACTCATGATTCTATCGAGCAGTAGCAGCAAACAAGAACAGTCAAACAAGTTTACCATTGTTTTCTTTTCGGGGAAATGTGAATGGACATTTGCCAAAACAGTATCAACATTTCTGGAACAACATCAATGTATGTACTAGCATTAAACGGGCTTTGCAATATTTGTGATTCGTGTTATGCGCCTACTATGAAGAAGAAGAAGAAAAAGAAGAAGATAAAGAAGAAGAAGGGAGAGAAGGAGGAGGAGGAGGAGGAGGAAGATAAGAGGGAGCAGGACAACGAGCAAGAGAGGGAGGAGGAGGAGTAGTAGCATTCGTTGTTGTAGTGGTAGTAGACAAAGAAGATGAAGAAGAAGAAGAAGAAGAAGAAGAAGAAAGAAAAATCTAGTAAACGGTAAAAAGTGCATTGTTGTGAAGCTAGAACATGGTTTAGTGCTAAATTTCGCGCCAATTTTTGCTCATTTCACTCTACAGGCACTCGTAGGTGGAGAGCATGGTGTGTTATGCTTGGCTGATGTATTCTATTCACAAGGTTAGTTCAACCTGCACTGTGCTCTAACAATGCGTGCGTGAAATACTTAGTGGTGAAACAATTGATCATAGAGGTAATGTAAAACCCCCATCAACAAAGACAATTTACCGTAGATAATCACATTGTCTAATTGACGTGAACTCCAAGCAAACCAAAATACAAACGAATAGGACGGCAGCAATAACAAGAAAACGAACATGGGGGCGGATCGAAAAAAGAGAGAATTGGGTTTTGAGGGGGAGGAGATTACGAGCTGCCATGTTTTTGCCAACATGATAGATTGATTTTTTCTTAAAGAAAGATAAAAAAAATAGAGCGATAGAGAAAGAGAACTGGTTTTTGAGCGGGAAAAATGACAAGGCGCGAACTTTTTTTTTGCAGGGGGACAAATAATATTGATGATAATAATAATAATAATAATAATATTGATGATAATAATAATAATAATAATAATATTATGAATAATGATAATAATAATAATAAGAAGAAGAATGACATAATAATAATTATAGTAACGAAGTAATAATTATTCTTTTACAAAGAGCTTCCAGGAAGATTGACTTTTCCAGAGGTCAAAGGCCACAGATAAAACAATACAGAACACTCTGAGGAGAGGCTCTCTCTCTGTCTATGGAATTTTTCTTTGAAGAATCATCGCCCCTTCACCAATGTGTAAAATGGGTACCAACAAAAGACATTAGAAGATAATGACTTTCTTAGACTTTCTATTCGCGGTGTCGAATGGTGCGTACCGCATATGGGGAGCCAAGCGAGGAATATTTTAATAATATGATCATTCGATTACCTCAAGTGTCCACCATCTTGGCTCCTCAAATGCAACAAATGTACGTAAACAATGACCTAAATTGGCATCTTTGTGTGTTTCCTAGGTCAGACCGGCACGGGACCAAACACTAAGGTCTAACTCTTCTAATGTCTTTGGTACCAACACGCATGCTGGCCAGGAATAACTAGCTGTCTTTGATAAGTCACCAACCTGTTTAGATGGAGACAAGACAAGCACTGTGATTGTAGTAACGTGTCCACTTTTAACTACAGGTACCGGGTTAAGCTCCTGCTCTATGCGGCTGAAATATCGAAAGAAATCGATAACTTTTTCCACTATTTTATCAGTGATTGGTTTGTTCCTTGTTTGCTGTTCTTTTCCCTCTAATTCTAACTTAATGACGGAGACTGAGACTGGCTAGGCCTCGTATTACTGTCAGTTCGCATAATTTCAATGTGGTGTTTGGTTGGTATATAATCTAGTGTATTGGGATGGCTTATTTTGTGTATATTTTATTGTACTTATCTTTATTTATTTCTGTTCCAATCTATTTAAATACTGCTTCTAGTTAGTGTGTTGGTGTTGTTAGCTTCTTTTTGTTTGTTTGTTTGATTGTTTGTCGTGAGGTTGACAACCCTATGGGTCATTGTGTATTGTTGTATTGAATATTCAAGATTCCAAATAGGAGGATGACATCTCCAGTGGGTTCAACAACTAACTAGGTCGTCTACCCTGTCCTCCACAATCACAATTATCTCAATTATAATGTAGTTTTTTTGCATAATTGTGATGCGCTTTTGTTTTATTGTAAGTCGCCGTATCAGGTTGACATATTATAGTATTGGAGGCAAAGAATGATTGAAATAAATAGTATTTTTATTTATCTGATGATTATGAGTGACATACATTTTGGATTGTGTTTGGCGAGGATCCTAGTAATCATTATTATGTTGCTCTTGCTTTCCTTGTGTTTATGTGTGTGTTGTTGGCGATAGTAGGGTTGTTTGAGAGAGAGGGGGAGGGAGACAGAGAGATGAATGAGAGGGAGAGAGAGAATGTCTGACACAATTAGAATGATAAGCAGACAGACAGAGAGGAGAGAGATAGTGACGAAGAATGAAGGCGAGATATATATATATATAAAGAGAGAGAGAGAGAGAGAGAGAGAGATATTAGGGAAGGAGAGATGTACAAGAAAGAGGGTGGAGTATAAATACAAACGGAGACAGATTGGAAAAGAGGACAGATATAAGAGAGAAGAGAAGAGATGACAAGAGAGTGAAGATATATACACTTAGTTGTTCCTCAAACAATGTGTCTAATGACGAGTTTAACGTCGACACGAGGGGGAGAAGAAACGAGGCAAATGGCGAGGTCGTTCCTTTGATTTATGTAACATTTACCTTTAGAGAGCGTGGAGTGTCGGGTGGAGGGGCTGATAGGAGGGGCAGAACAGGGACACACATTGGCCACGAGATTGTGACGAGAGTTTCCACGAGTGGCTCTGAAGGGGCTACATCCGGTGACTTTATTGGCGCTATTGAAGAGGGGGAATAATAGAAGGCGGGAAAAGGACTGAAGTGTTTCGGGATTCAATAACCTACCACAAGGTAACATTAACGTGGTTCTTGACGAGTGACTTGTCATGTTGTAGTTGTTGTAGAATAGTAATAGTAGCAGTAGTGGTAGTAGTAGGAGGAAAAGAATGGCACTGTTTGATGGTGGTGCCCGGGTTGTAAAATGGTGCTGCTGCTGCAGTGTGGTGGTGCTGTAAGTGTGGTAGATACCTACACTATATTTCTTGTAATCTCGAGAGTTGTAATGGTTGTTTGGGTACTGATGACGGAAGATGTCATGATGGTTGTTCTTTTTGTTGCTGTTGCTGATGTTATTGTTGTTGTTGTTATTGTTTTAGTTCTTTTTGTTCTTGTTATGGTAGTGGTGGTGAAGGTGGTCGTGGTGGTGGCGCTGGTGGTGGTCGCGCCCGAAACAAACAGTGATATTGTATAGATACTGTTCATCACCGTGTGCTGGTAGTTAGTAGATGTGGTTGTGGCCTCATCGGTGTTTTAGTACCTGACCTGCGTAACTACCCGTTACATCCTATCACTGGTTGGGACTGTCGGAGTTCTTGACTGGTAGGGGCAATACATTTGGTGGTTGTAAGAAGACAACAGAAAAGACAATCACATAAAAGTTTCTAATCGGAGCATATTTCAAAGCGGTCTCACAGTCCCCGCCCTCGATCAAATCATGGGTGTTGCAATACTTGGTCTGGCCACAACTGAAAGATTGGTCGATAGGGTAGTAAAGGACAAGGACGGGTTATAATTATTAAGACAAAAGAGAAAAGTACGTTTTGGGCACTAGACCTTCTACAGGACAAATATCAAAACGGGAAATTAAAATGGCAGGTGGAATATGTAAATGAGAGACATGGGGGGGAGGTGGGAGGTGAATTCCACCAGACATTTTGTTGTGCTTGGAATATCTTGCAAAGTATAATATCCTCTTTTCAGTCTCATCTTATCCTATTGTTTGCATTATTTCTCTCTTTCTCATTCCCTCTCTCTCTCCCTTTCCCTCCCCTGTTTTTCTCTCTATCCCTCTATTTCTCTCTCTCTCTCTCCTTCTATATTTCTCTCTATCTCTCTCTATCTCTGTCTGTCTCTCTCTGTGTCTGTCCCTCTCTCTCTCTCTGTCTGTCCCCCCCCTCTCTCTCTCTCTAAGCTGTCAACGAATGTCCTCTGTTGTTCTTTTCTTTCTGTATCACAGAGATTTTATCCAGAGATAGAAAAATAATCGCTCTTGGATCTTTCCACACTCATGTTACTGTCTGACACTGACACAGTGTGAGTAAATGTGCCGGAAAGATACCAGCAGTGTGAACAAAGACATCAAGACAATGATATACAGACACAATTCTTTGGCGAGATCTAGACGTCTATATTTAGCCGTTTGTTTAATTTTAAATCTTAAAGATGTCATAACATCTTCAATCAATTCTATCGAATAATTTGAATGAATGGTGCTGAAATAAACTGCAAAACAGTTGTATTTTGAAAATATTTAAAAACTGGATGTTTTTATTGATATGAGGATATAATAATATTGTTACTGTGTTTGTTTCTATACTATTTCAAAGCCGCCTTTGGGTCAAGCCTTGGTAACCTTAAATAAAGTACACATTCGCCGATATTCACAATGCTTCCTATTCCATCATCATTGGCAAGAGTGCATGATTTGAAAGAAAAATAAGGTAGGCAGAAGCATGTACGAGAGATAGAAAGAGACTTGAGACAGACGTTTGTATCACTGATCGACTCCATGTAAATGTTATTATCATATTACTCTTTTTGTATTACATTTGACAGATCTCATCTCCTACATCCTTCGCAGAGTAATAATTATAACAGTATGCACCTAGAATGAAGTAGTGACTCTTGCATAAAAAACAAACACCAAAAGAAAAAAAGGCAAAGCCGTTTGCAGGATAAAACGACAGTCTTCCATTATTGTGAAAGGGTATCTGTCAGAACAAACAGTGGATAAGGGCAGGCTTTAGTTTATCAATCTATTCAAGCACATATACAGTTATCGCGTCTATCACTCCTGATCTCGACTTGTCTGTTGCTAAGTAGCACTCGTATCAAGATTTGAGTTCCCTGAAACGGCAAGTAGCTGGCTCTTGTTGGTATTGCCAGTGCCAGGGCAAATGTTCCAACAAAGGATTGAAGAAATAATGAAAAAAAAGGAGCTTCACAGATAACATCAATATTTTGCAGGTCTAGAACGAAAGGTATCCTGAGAGCACGTAGCGTTTTTGACATGGGTAAAAATGATAATTATTGTGGGGTTTTTTTTTAAATCACTATAGTCTGGTGGCAATTTGATTCTATTAAAGAGGGTGGTTGGTGCTAATTAGTATGTCGTTATTAATTGTTCAGAGGTGAAATTGCCACAAAGAAAAAAGCCTTGCATAAGATCCAACTTGCTCGTTGATTTTTTTAGCACAAAATCCTTTGACACACTTTTATATCACATCTTAGATATATTTTCTTTTCAATTAATTTAAAATTGTGTCAAGTAAAAGCTTTGGAGGCTTCATTCATTTTCAGATGCACGATAATCATAAACTATATGAAAGTGATGAATAATAATTGAGAGAAGACAGGCGCGTAGATCTAGTGCCTATAATGGGGTTGACCTGTGACCCCACTTCCCTCCCCAAATAGCTGAGGGTTTCCTTCCGGTTATGAAATGAGTAGATTCTAAACCAGGCGCCCGGCACCGCATCCGCACAGTACAGAACTTTTACTGAACCCAACACCACTCACGTTGATACCAATACCATTGTATCGCAATCGCGCGTTCTCCGAGTCTGATTCTATTCAGTCCTTTATTTCAGCCAGTCTTTGAAATGGCGGCATTGTATCGGGAAACGAGCAAGAGACATAATAGCATTTAAAGCCATGCCTTTCAAACCCTCCCTTAGAAAGGCTGCCCTGGGTTTAGAACCATCGTACACTCAAGCATACAAAACCCATTACCGTGTTAAATACGATGAAAAGAGACGACAATCATTGAATAGAGAAAAAAAAGTTGCATGTTTAGATTTTAAATGTCTTTTCCCCCCTCTCTTTCCTTTTTTTAAATATTTTCTATTCCTTTAACAACGATAACCCAACCACCGCTGGGCGACAGTGAGTGACAAACAATTAATAATCATAAAAATCAGGAAGCAATTATTTAAAGAGCAGCGATAACTGGGTTTTTCGATATAAAAGACGGCCCATTTAAAAGAGTTTTAGTCAAAGAATATGCCCTATTGTGTAAGAGGAAAACGGTCATAAAGATTATATTTTGCGATTTGACAATAAATGTCCCAGTGCAAGTCGGCCACGATGTTAAATTTCAACCACAATAGGAGCTTCCGCTCATGCCCGCTTCTCTTTTAAAATCACTGGAGTTAAATATTGAATTAAAATTGGCCTTTCTTGTACAAGTAGAACAAACACTTGTAATGAAAAGAAAAACGGCAAGCAGAGTGGTTGGTGTGCGATCTATTGAACTTTGCAAATTAAAATTTCCTCTGGTTGGATCAAGAGCGTTGGCCAATGCTAGGATTGATTAATTCACGGAGTAGTATTGAACGAACTTTGATAGAATGATTTCGTGATTAAATTGAAAAACTTGTGTTCACGTCTACTATGATTTCTATTTCTACAATTTTCAGCTACGACGATTGCATATCTTTATTACATAATTATGTAAATTATGGACGAGTGGGGTCGTTGAGTCAAGATTGAGAAGCACAAATTTAGTCCTCTTGGCAAGCTGTTGATTTAAACTTTATTACTTTCCAAGCGAAATAATAACATTAGAGTTTGTCAGATGCCAACCGTCACACCAGAATACGGAGGTGAGATAATAACCATTCATTTTTTGTGTCCAAGAAATAATTCGAGGGAAGCACTGGCGACAAGAAAAAATAAGTTTCGAACCCTGGTCACTGGAGCGCTATGCAACGCCTCTACCCATTTCGCCTACCGCATTTGCAGTAATGAGAGCGATAATTTAATTGTGAACGCACTCTACATCCTCCACCAATTTCACTCCGCCCACTCTTTTAACCACCCCCACGAACAAAAAAAAAATTAAAAAAGAAAAAAAAAAACGAAAAACGAAAAACGAAAAAAAATGAAGTGTGAGACTGCAGCAAAATGAGCATCGACACCGACCGGCCACCGTTACATCTAAACCAAAGAAAACAAACACAACACAATGAAATTAAAAACTGATGCTGAAAATGAAAATGAACTGGCCTGAATAAGAAAAAAAAGGCAAACCAGAAACGGAAACCCATGATGTGTCGTAATTTCTTTTATTTCTTTTCCTTAAATCCCCCCTCGGTGTTGTCTAGCACGGAGCCAAAGAACAGCATCCTTCCCCCGCCTGCAACATCTTCTTTTGACAAAGAAATAATGGAAATGATTACAAAACGGAGAATGGAAAAAAATGCAAGAGAAAGCAGAGTGAAAAAAAAAATCCTACCACCGGAAATAATCAATCTCCGTAAAGGATCTAAGGAAATCTGGCCAATTCACTGACACGTTCTACCAACCATGAAATAACAGGATGAGTTTTTTATGGTTTTGTTTTTAACAAAATGAAAATAAAATTCTCTTTTTTTTTTTTGGTTCTCTTTCCGACAATATCTCCTTACATGCAGGCCAAGGTTACGCAAAGCATTAACGATTTTTTTTTCAAAACAAATCGATTTCATTTAAATCCAGTCTGAAGGTTTGTTTAATTTTTTTCAAAGCTGTTTTAAAAACATTACTAATGGTTTAATTTGGTTTTATAACAACTTGCTTTAAAATACAACCAAAAAAAAAAAAAAAGATCTGTAGCAGATAGCAAAGACAAATGGAAGTATTGATGATAATGTCCACGTAAGTCCTCTAATGTCTCATCGCCCACAAAGCTCATCCCGGTTTTCGCAACGGCGAAGCAGACGGGTGACCATGACCAGACACTTTTTGATAACAGTTAACGGTTTTTTTCTTGCCCAAAAAGTAACCAAAGTGCTGCGCCAGTAGGATCCCAAAAGGTAAAGTATGATCGGGTTGTGAGTCAAATTTGTACCACTGGGATTGCATAGTGGTCACACTTTAGCTTCATAACCTTTGACCTCTGATTTGAATCCGCACCGTCGCTTTCAGTTGACGTGTCCTAGTGCCGGAAAACACTATACCGCTTTGAAGTTCGACCAAATCATATAAAAAAAGCCCAACAATTTGGACATATTAGTTCTATTGCACAAAGTGCAAATCTAAGTTTTGATCCAACACCGACGATTTATCACAATACTACCCAAGGACCGCAGGGTGTTTTTTTCTTTTTCTTTTTTTAGCGTGGTTTTTTTTGTGGTGGGGGCACAGGGGGGGGGGGGAGGTTGTCTTTTATTTCATGGCATAATTTTTTCCTCCCCATGAAAATCTGTAATAGTCTTTATCTTTTTGGAGCCATCCTTTTAAAGTTCTTATCTTCCTTCCGTCCATTTATCTTGTTTATAATGAAGCAATGAAAGGTTTCTAAGACGAGCAACAAACAGTTGCCCCAGTACAGCAAGGCACTTTCGTCGTCTCTGGAGTAGTGTGCGGTTTCAGTCCCATGCTATTGAGAATTTTTGAGGTTAGAAATGAGCTTAGATTAAGATGATAAGTTAGTCTTGAGCCCCATTTAGGTATCGGATGCAGTCTGTGCACTGAATAACGAGGATGCAGGTACTTCAAAAGAAGAAAAAAACCCAACCCAAACCAAAAAAAAAGAGACCCCCCCCCTTTTTTAAATAATGTTATACTACAAGGGTTACCAAGGCTGTATTTTGAACAGATGTAGAGATAGTCAGCCAGTCATGATCCAATACATGAATAAAATACGCTCGACGAACATGGCTACTCTATTGGTTTCTGATGTAGGACAATGTAACACAACGTTGTTAAAAGTGGAATAAAAGTGATAACTATTGCGTCAGTCTTGTTCCATTTCATTATCTGCCAGTGTCAACTTTTATAACATAATAACACATCCATACCACATAACATTGATTTTTTAAACTTTAATAATCATTATCTCTTTTCCTCTTCTCCTTAACATAGTGAAGTTCCAGATAAAAGTTCCCTGTCAACAGCACTTTCGTTGGTTTTGGAGATGCTTGATGATCTCAATAATCAGGCGAATTGTGGTTTCGACATGGCTTGAAAAGTCAAGTAAGGATTGATTGTCTGTCTCTCGCTTAACTCTTTCACAGCGAGGTCTGATTCTAACCCGACTGGAATAAGCAAAATATTGAAAACGTATGAGTTCTTATACCAGATAAATCCGATTTCAGTGAACTGATATATGATAAAAGCCTGAATTTCACAAAGGCCTGAATTTCATGCTTTTGCATATTTCAGTTCACTGAAATCGGATTTATCTGGTATGCAAACAGACAAATCTTGAAGATTGTTGTGTCCTTAACAGTGAAAGGGTTAAGGGGACGGGGTCAGAGAGATTACATCAAGCCAAAGACTCATCCATCTTTGATATTATTTATTGTGATACAGAGGAGACAAGTGGATTTAAACCCTTGTTCACCACTTCCATACTAAGCAAGGTTATTTCTTATCAAATTACTAATCAGAACTAAAATTTAGATGACCTTTTACCAGATAAGATTTCAATGGACTGAGACATTATGCCAAACGCCTGAATTTCAGCCTTATGGCATGGGTATGTCAGTTCACAGTCACAGTATACTGGTGTTATCATATGGGTTGGACAAGGACAACTATACAAAAGGAAAAGGGAACACAAATCCGAATTGAAACAACAACAGGTTATCTGATAAATAGACTTGGCCTTCTAGGACTATCCAGCAGACCACGAACAAGCAACTATCGTCTGCATACAAATGTAGCCTTTTATTTCCTGCCAGACGCTAATTATGTAACATTTCTTAGGTCATTAAATATTTGTCCTCACCATATTTCAAAGATTCGGGCGCAATAAATAATTTGTAGTTATTGAGAGAAATTGAAACATCCTCTACGATATCTGCAGACTTTTGTTTCGATTTCAGCATAGCCTAATATAAAAATTAGAATCCTAATTATGTTACATCATCAACTGCTAAACAGTTTAAATGGATTGAATCTCAGTCCCAGATAATTATGTTTCCTCAAAGAGGTACCTGCTTTTCTACTACAGAAACTGAACACGAAATTCAGTGTAGAGGAGTCTCAGGATTGCCTGAATTAATGCGTCATTATAAATGTAAAATACATCAACTACTGCATTGCTGACTACGAACACACTAAAAATTGTGTGATGATGCCATTCAGAGGGAAAAACAATATTCACTTGTTGCTGGCAGAATGGAACTCGGTGTTCATATGACGTCAAAACTACGTAAATGGGTTGATAACAGACCAAAGAGGTTAGCTCCCTTGATTTTGTGCGTATAAACTAGAGCGCTACCTCCGGTGTTACCTCCGCGCAAAATTAC
>JAUEKZ010132375.1:0-15210 GCA_031471865.1 Melibe leonina | reverse complement strand
GTGACGGCCAACCTATCGTCCATTCCACAATTGGTAGGAGAGAGTACATACAACCTGTGACGGCCAATCTATCGTCCTTTCCACAATAGGTAGGAGAGAGTACATACAACCCGTGACGGCCAATCTATCGTCCATTCCACAATTGGTAGGAGAGAGTACATACGACCTGTGACGGCCAATCTATCGTCCATTCCACAATTGGTAGGAGAGAGTACATACAACCCGTGACAGCCAATCTATCGTCCTTTCCACAATTGGTAGGAGAGAGTACATACAACATGTGACGGCCAACCTATCGTCCATTCCACAATTGGTAGGAGAGAGTACATACAACCTGTGACGGCCAATCTATCGTCCATTCCACAATTGGTAGGAGAGAGTACATACGACCTGTGACTGCCAATCTATCGTCCTTTCCACAATTGATAGGTGAGAGTACATACAACCTGCGACGGTCAATCTATCGTGGCAGAATCCGAGATACGCTCCAGCTGTACAGGCCAGGATACTTTAATGAGTTAAAATAGTCAGACAAAAAGTCAAAGGGGGTCTTTATTGTTATTGAGCTAAATTTACTATTTACAATTTAGCCTCGGACAAAGAGTACTAAAATCTAGTCTTGCGTCATGAAATCAGCCACAGCAGCTCATCAATGTTGCGAATAGAATCAAATTTTTATGCACAATCCCCCTTATTCGTCCAGAAAGGGAAATTTGTCTCCTGACCATGTTCCAAAGGAGACTGAGACAACTTATACGTCTGCCGCAGCGTAGTGGAGACCTTATTTGAGTAATGATCAAGATGTTGCCCTAATTTACGTATCAGGTGAGTCGACAATCCCCAACTATGCATTCCCCCTTTCTGTCCCAGTCAACGATGCAAGGAAGGAAGAGGGGGGAGTGGAGATGGAACAAAATGAGGAAATGTACATAAGGATGGAGGAAGATAAGTGAGGTAGGAAAGAAGAGATGAAGGGGCAAGAGGAAGAGAGATGGCAATGATCGGTGGGAAGAATAAGGGGAGAGAAGAAGAGGCAAAAAAGAATAGGGGAAGCAAAACAGAGAGGGAGAGTAGCTGGCAAGAAAGAGGAGGAAAGGTGGGGAGGGAAAAGGAGAGGATGGAGAAGAGATGAGAGAGAGACGGATAAGATGGATAGGAGAAGAAAGGGCAGGGAGGTGGGGGAGAGAGAAGAAGGTGAGGGGAGGGAGAGGATAGAGGGAGATGACTGCTAAAATCGATGATAGCACCATAAAGACGGATAAACGGCAGCTTAACTCCCTGGAATTCTTCCCTCACGATTTCCTGATCATTCTCCATCTGTTTTCCCGTGCAAACTCACGTCACCCACAATCCTTGCCACGCCACATTACACCACACACAAGCCATGGACACCTCAAGTCCCCCACAGCCATGCCACGCCACCTTAACCCTTTCAATGCTCAGGACGCCAAACTCTTCAAGATTTGCCTTTTCTTACACCAACTAAATCAAATTTCAGTGAACTGACATAATATGCCAAAGCCTGAAATTCAATATGATTGAAATATAAAATCGCTGGAACAACTGGTTCCGTGGCAGACGCATTACCAGTTGAGAGACGCCCTTGGTCGATTATGACGTGTCCATCCACTCAAATATTATTATTATTATACTGATATATTAGACGGCAATGTTGTAGCCAACAGGGCAAAGGCAGACCACCAAGATCCTGAATGGATGATGTAAAAAGCTGGAGTAGACTCTATGCAGCTAAAAAGCGTGTAACAGAGAAGAGTGGCGTACCATTTCAAGTCGACCTCTACCTTGGAGATGGCACCGGAAGTAAGTCAGCAAGTAAGTTATGACAATATCACATCCAGTCCCTTCCCGAGCACTCGAGTAGTCATCGGTAAGCCCTTCGTACCTACCCGGGGTGTGTCGGGCCAGGTCGAGGAGCAACGGGCTCATCACCAAAATTACACACACCGACCCCCAGACTGAGTGCGTATCGACCCCGTCTCACGATCAAGTGGACGGTGGGCGTGATTTGACGGACTCGTCGTCAAACCCAACATCATCACACAGACTAAGACAAAGACAAAGCCCTGTCCGCTCATGTTTGGTGTACCGGTCGTTACCCAAGCCGAGCCCGTCGGGACGAGCATGTCGTCACTCAACCCAACCCAGCACCGCCATACATACTCCCAATATCCGACACGGCGTTAACCCATTCATTTCTATTCTAAGGACACCAAAATATTCAAGATTTGCCTGTTCTTATACCAGATACATCAGACTTCAGTGAACTGGCGTATACCATAATATTATGTCAAAGCATACGTCAGACATTGAAATATGATTTATCTGCTATAAGAACATGTACATATTCAAGATGTTGCATATTTCAGTTGGGAAAGTATCAGACCTTGCTGTGAAAGTGTTAATTTTTCGATTCCGAGCCAGACCGAGGCTGTCGAATACAGAGCCAGGAACCCCCCCCCCCCCCCCCCCCACACACACACACACACACATAACCCCCAGCTGCCCATGAAGCCCTGCACTCACAACCACCCGCCAAGTCATCCCGAGTCTGCGTTGTGATCACGTAACTCTCATCACGCGCCTGGTCAATAGTTATCAGGAAATGAATTAGATGCCAATCCGAGGAAGTCTGGTTGGATAAGGGGGGGGGGGGGGGAGGATTGTAGCAAGCGGTTTTTTTTATTGATCTTAATGAGACGCCAGTCAACACTGAGCCAGGTAACCGTAAATAGTGTGCGACAATCTCTTTTGCGAAATAAATAACTATTCCTACATACGTATGGTGTTTCACACCTAGGGTTTAATTATCACCCGCCCCTCCCGTCACACACACACACACGCACATACACACACACACCTACACACACACCTGCGTTGATACAATCAATCAATCCTTGTACCCAAAGCTCTGTTAAACGGTGCCGTTTCTTATCAATTATCATCAAATCAAATACAGATTCAATGGGTGTCTGGTGATAAAGCGTTTCGGTTAAGCTCAGTGGGGGTTTTTTTCATCAGGGGATGACATAAGCTCGAGGTACGGTATGTTTCAGAAACGGCCTTAATGGGAGGGTCCACTTTTCTTGGCTTTGACTTTGACAACGTTGTTACCGTCCGGAAAACTATTTCGCCTCACGGATATGGACAGCTTCTATATGTCCTCGTTCTATCGTGGACGTTATTGAAGAAAATGAACTTGAGCTTTTATATGACAGTACTGTTTGTGGCCAGGTATTCATTTTACACTTGAGTACGGTGACAAAATGTGAGTAAAGAGCCTTTTCCAAGGTCTCAACTTTGCGCCGTCACATCGGGTTCGAACCAGGAACATTTCAGTCACAAGGCCAACTGCCTACCACTAGGCAACAAAGGAGCATAGAGCCTTCGGGGCAGGTGCGCTAATAAAAACTGCACTAATTTGTTTACTCAATTCAATTTAAATCTTAAAGTGCAGCACAAAGTGTGAGACAAAGAAGATAAACATAGGAAATGAACGTTAAAGTTAACGACATGAAGCACACTGGTCTAATTTGCGCGAATACTTAACACGTATATCAGTCCCTCAGAGAAAAAAAAGAAAGAAAAGAAATTGATGACAAAAATGATTAAAAATGGATGAAAGTATGAAATTGTCGAAAAACGGCTAGGAGTAAAAACAAGCAAACAGGTTCATTAGAAAAAATTTGTTGGAGCCATAGAAAAAGTAAATATATAGATGAAGAATGTCATAGGACTGAAAATGTCAAAAAATACATAACACGCCAAAAAATCCACTTCAAAAAATGAATAAATGTGTTTGTTTCAACGATGAGAGTTGGAGAAACATTTTAGCATGATGAATCAACACGGAAAAAGTCAGAATAAGAATACCATGTAATATTTACGTGAAAAATTACCACACGTCTTAAGACCACCCCCCCCCCCCCACCCCACCCTAAAAAAAGGTCAAAGGAGAGGGGAGGCGAAAATGATTGCACATAATGACATCACCATTTTCATAATAGAAACATGTAAAGCAGAACAGCTGATCAAGATCACACAGAAAAAAAACAACAACAAAAAAATCATCAACATATTGATGTTGGTCGTTAAACGGAAGAAGAAGAAGATTAATAAAAGGTCTTTTTTATAAAATCTATAAACATAAAGGGAGTGTCCGAACATGCCCTGGAACCCAGGTGGAAAATTAAAAAATCGCCTCATTGCCCGCCAAAGCCCAATCTTAATCTTAGTCGTCTGTGCGCGGTCTAAGACACGCCGCAGGAGACAAGCTCAGTCGTACTGGGGCAAATGCATGGAACCAGACGGAGACAGCGAGATATGCTCAGGAATTCAGAAAGATGGACTCTGCCTTGGGCGAAATGTTTAAAATCTCACTGACTCAGCCTGTGTAGTACAGAATCTTCTACACTTCTTTTTCTTCGCCATCCAGTTAACTGACTGACTTGGCTTGGCCGAGTCTTACTGATACTGTCAGAAGTATTCGAAGAGGAGAGAAAATATCTAGGTAAAGGGAGATTGACAATAACAAAATTTATAACGATACAGTACACACTGGCAAAAAAAGGCCGAAACAAGAATCAAATTTTCATCAAAGCTTCAAACTGCTCAAAATAGGCTAAAAAGGGAAACTCATGTTAAATCAAGACGAATCGTTTGAGTAAGCCAATAACGATTAAAATCTGTCCAGTAATAATTCTGTAGGTGTCGAGCCAAAGTTCGGTGCGAGCATGAAAAGGCTATTTTTCATTTCCTTAAAGATAACCAAAAAATGTAATGGTGCAAAAAGACAAAAATCATAAAAATGCAATATCCATTAGCAGTAAACAGGCGACACATGATGGACATGGGGGAGGACGAGAGAGAGAGAGAGAGAGCGCGAGGAAAGAGAGAGTGAGAGAGAGAGAGACAAGAGATATAAAGAGAGAGGGGGAGGGAGATGGAGAGAAGGTGGGAGAAGAGATCTTCCCAGAAAGAAGTTCATTCGATGAATAACCTGGGAAAAAGACCAGAAAAGCACAGGACTGAAGTGGTCTTTTATATTTCGAATATTTAGCCATGCTCAGACCCATGCTCCCGCAAGGGTCCACGAAATGTCTCAGTAAGTAAGGTGAAACGAAGGGAGTGATTAAGTAAGTAAGTAACTAAGTACGTAAGTAAGTAACTAAGTAATCAAGTAAGTAACTAAGTAAGAAAGAAAGTAAGTTAACAAGTATATAAGTAAGTAAATAGAGCAACGGGATTTGTCATGTGATAGCCTACGCAGTCAAACATAACCAATCACAGAGCCAGGAAAGATACTTTGGATCAAGACATAAGCAAGCCAGTGATCAACCCACTGTGCATGTAAATCATTGAGTAAGACATTTAGTAAGTAAGCAAATGGAATAGTCCCTCTATTGGCGAGTACAATCTGCCATATATTCCATTTTTCAAGGATCTCTGTCCAACCAAGGTCAAAGACAAGTTAGGCATAGTAAGGAAGGGTAAAAAGCCCTGTTTTTAACAGTTAAGTTCAGTGGATATCTTTGTTTTGGAGTGTATTGTCTAACTTTGAAGCGCAGGGTCTACTCTTGAGTAAACTCAACAACAACTTTGTAGTCTTAACCACATTTCAATATGTACAAGCACAAGTTGCAATAATGGGACATAGTTAAGCTCTTCGAAAATGGGGCCTCTTACACTAGTTTGTGTGAGAGAGAGAGAAAAAGAAAGAGCATGAATTGTGTGGATGTGCATGGGTGGATAGACAATGACTTACCCCACGCCTTCCTCCTCTATTCAGTTGGCGGCAGCTCCAACTCCAAAGAAGAGGAAAAGTCTATCAGATCTGATGCGGAAAGTGACTTTGTGGCATCCAAGTTAGTATTCGTAGCCAGGAGCTGATGCCCGTTTGATGAAGCTTGTACGTTGGCCTGTTGTTTGTTGTGGCTATGAATGTGGGCATTAGAGTCTAGGGTATCGACAGCACTGGACGTATCCAATAAAATAGAGTCAGGCGGTATGTACTGCAAGAACGGATTTAAAGAATTGGAAGAAATTATATTATCCTCTTGAACTGCATCCTTGTTGTTGATATTCACAGATGGGCAAAACGGAGCAGGTAGCATTATATTGGAGTCATCACGAATGGGCGCAGAGACTCCACCAAGCAGATTGAACGGGTCGTCATCCAATGCAACACAAGCCTCATTTGAAACACAACTCAGTTCATTTTTTGGAGCCTCTAAAACAGAAGATATATTCTCATGTTCAAGTGTACAGCTAGGTAAATCAATCAACACGTCAGACCTGGTATCAGCACCACCAGCAGTTGAAACAGTTTCAAAATCATCAAGATTTTTAAAAGCAGTTGCAGCATCAGAAGAATGAGCTTCTAGAGACACAGATATTTTATTTACGTCCTCACAATCAGAAATTTGTTCGGGAAATCCAGTTTGACAAAGAGAATGCTCGGGACTCAGCCCTAAGGATTTATACTCTCCCAGGCTTGATGTCAGAGATAGGAAGTAGGAAGTGTCTTCTGTTGTGTAACCCTCATCCCTTAAATCTTTTAGATTGTCTTGGAAAACATCAGCAGTAATTCTTTCACTTGTAGTCTTCTGTTTGCTTTCATCAGTAGAGTAATCAAACTTGTCTGTGACTGCAATAGAAGACTCCTCACTAAAATCTAATGAATCAGACGATTCTTTCTTATGACAGGGAGGAAAAGTACTATCCAAAGTTTCTTTCTCTGAACTTTCAGAATCAGCTTTTTCAACATTTATGGCACTATCAGTGAAGTCAGCCCAGTTGTCATTCTCTGATTGGTCAAAAGTCAGACCAAAAAACCGATGAGTTGGATCTGCATCTTCTTTCATGTAAATCAACTTTGGAGCAGTCTGTGCTTTGGGGGTGACAGTCGGTTCAGCTGTGCCGATTTTAGGAGAGGAGGACAGTTTGGGTGAGTTTGTTGGGGTGATAGTTGGGGGAATTAGGACACGCCTTGGGGATATGGGCAGATGACCATCCTCATCTACTACTAATGCTGACTTTGTGCATCGGAAAAGAATTTCCTCACTGAATTCAAAGCAGGTATCCTCTGATTTCCTCCGAGAAGCACTGAATTTGGAGCCCTTGGCAAATTCATCCGAAGGGAGAGTAATCTTCAGTTTGTCTTGTAAAATGGAATGAGTGACTGGCGAAGACTCAGGAGAGCTGAGATTTGCGTATTCATCAAGTGTCACGACATTTATCGGCGCATTGCTTCTTGGTCTCGCAATAGGAGATGTTGTAACTTTTAATCTTTCCAATCTTTTCTCATAGGCTTTCCGCTTGGAAGGTGAAAGAATTTGCTTTGGGTCTATATTCTCTGGAACAAGGTTAGAAAACTTTGATTTGCCTGCCGGGGAATCTGGTAAATCATTGCTCCCGTCCGCAGAGTCTAAATGGGCGATGGATGGTCGAGATGTGGTGAATGTAAAATGAGAATCGTTACAAGCTTCTGAACTGGATGATGAAGAGATAGAACTTTGCTTCTTGATTGGTATACTAACTCTTCCAATGGTTCCCTGTCGGGAAAGACCTGAAGGGGTTGAGGATGTAGCCTTGGCAGAGTCTACGGCTGCAGCCCTTTGCTCTTTCTTTGGGGACTTTGGAAACTGCTTCTCCTCGTTATCCTCTAAAGATTTGATTTCTTTGTTATCAGGCAGCTTCTCAGCAATGGGAGAGCTGGGCAATGGTGGGCTGATCTTATCCTCTCTTGCTGCTCCATTGTCATGATTTTCATTGTGATCTTCGCCTTCTGTCAAGGGATGAACCGCTTTTTCCTCTTTGCCGCCCTCCCCACCAGCTTGGGACAGGGCCTTCTTGGAAGTGTTTCCCCCTATGATTCCAGGTTTTGAGCTTGCAACATCACACAATGCAGTCGTTATTTGGTCAGAGTTATTATCTTTTTTTATTACACATGTGCTTGATGAATTTTTCTTTCTCTGGGGACTTTTTTCATCTTCATCCCCGAGGTCAAAACTATCAAAAGTTGCAAGTGGGGCTCTACCAACATCTATACGTCTAACTATTCTATGTTTAACATTAAGCACTCTGTGCATAGCAACAAATACCACAGTAGAGACCTGTGGAGTTAAAAAATATGAAATTGAAATACTACAACATGTAGCATGTAGAATTCTAAATTAAAAAATTAAAATTTAACAAGAATTCACTGGTGTCAATGAGGCAGTGAAGTCACTTAAAAGCAAGAGAAGGAGAGGACAAGCAACCCTACCATGCTCTTGACATGAAACTTAACAATTAATACTCTTTCAAACATTCTGGGGTGTAACTAAGGAAAAGCTCGGAAAAAACCCTTCAGTATACAATATCTAGAGAAAGTAGTGAGTAAAACAGTAAAAGGATCTGTGAGCATAAACAATGCAAGGATAATATAGAATGTTTGTAAAACTGTATTAACCATCAGTGTCAAGAATCTTCTTTTTTTAGCAATGAAGTAAAATAAAAAATTCCATTTTTTTAGTGATAAGACCAGAGCTGATGTGATGTTCAGTTACAATGTCACGAAGCTGGTCTTTTGTGATAAAGAAAACCCTTTTATACAAATAAAAGGGCATAGAACAGAGAAGAAATTATTGATCATTGTCATCAAGTTACTACTATGGATGAGTGTATTCATATTTTGAAAATAAAAGTGCTCCCTGAAGAAAAAGGAACAGTATTATAACACTGTGATGGGAAAACGAGAGAAAGTTGACAATCAATGATATTTTTTGTCCATCACTCTCTTTGGATTTTCAGACGGCTAGACTTCTCTAGACTATTCTTCAGGAAAGTTTTTAAGCTGTTTTTTTTTAAAATTTTATCTTCTTTTTTTTCTTGTGTGGGATAGAGTAAAATACTCGTCATGGTAAAAAAAAATATCTTTTATTTTCTTAAATCCAGGTGTAAGTTTACTCTTCAGGAGGCGTAACTCAAACTAAAATGTTTTTATGTCTGCTCTTTATTATTCAGGAAGTTTCTCACGAAAATGTTTCTACACAAAATAATACTCCACGAATTTTTTGAAAATGCCATCACATCCAGGAGAGAGCAAGGATGGAGATCAAGATAAACGCAGGACACAAAAAGAGAGTTCTAAATCTAAAGGTGAAATACAAAAGGAAATTGCTAAGGTGCATTATCGTAAGCCTTAACAAGTTATTATAGCATGCAATATTCAAAATAAAATGAATATTTCTGATTCTATCTCTACAAATTATTTTATTTAATAAAACACATCACATTTTATAGATCCTACATGTTTCACAAGATCCCTTAGAACATGAAAATAACTCCATTATCATCATCGATCAGGTCACAGCACAACACAAACGATGGATTGATTGATTTTCAAAAGACCACGGCTAGCTTACCACAAATACTGGCAGCAGACAAGGCAATCAAACCCCAACACAGTTGGAGGAAGAGAGATGGGAATTCGCTGTGATGGGATCTTATCGATCGTTACCGAGGAAGCTATTTTCATACTTCGTCGCCATTAATGTTTACGGAAGTGACGTTTTACTCAAAAACTATGACATTTATGTTTTATACTTGGAGACGGACGTGACTAATGTAAACTATCTATGTGCGAGGAAAGCGGTTCAACTAACTTATTTGATTTAGACGTCGGGTTCTTTTGTTCCCATTTCAAATGCAAACTCTCTGGAAGTTGTGAAGACTTTAATTAAGTTAAAAAATACTTGATTTTGTCCTCCTATTGAACACAAACCACTTTTCATTCGGATAATTGTCAAAATGTCAGCTAAGAAAGGAGCTCCGAAAGGCAAGAGAACTGGTTCAGCCAAAGGAAAGAAGAAAGAAAATGAAATTGATCCCGTAATAACACAACTTGTAAGGACAAATGAAGAGCTTAAAGATCAAAACGCAAAATTGCAAGAATCAGTCACTTTTTATCGAGATAAACTCCATGCTGTTGTTCAGCATGTTTTGGATGTAAACGTTGACAATTATAAACCTGAGAAAGGGGTGTTGTTGGTTGATATACCAGAGAGTGAGGTAAAAACCTTGATAACTAATCTAACCATTACTCCAATGGGTAGTCTTCATGCTTATGAGGTCAGATTAGAAGAGCTTGAAACCAGAATAACGCAAGTATCAAATGAACTGGCAAAACTTTTAAAGTTAAAATTGAAAGTTGAAAATGGTCTGCAAGAAATGGAAACAATGTACTCTGTTGAAGACCTCAGAGTACAAGGAAAACGCTTGTGGTATGAATGTTGTAAGTATTGGAGTCCAGTTTGACAGTTGATTTTGTTTTGTTGCACTTATTTGCTCTTTGATTTCAAAATTTAGACCATGATTATCTAGTAATTAGATTTTAACAAAAATCAGTGTTCACGACTATGTTCTTAGGTTGATAGAATTAAATGAATAGCTTTCCCAGAGAAAGTGAATTATAAGGAATTATATTTTCAAAGATAATAGACGTCTAGCTGATATAGACCTTAGACTTTCTATTTGCGGTGTCTTATGGTGCGTACCGCATATGGGGAGCCAAACTAGCAAGACACGATCATTCTATTACCTGAAGTGTCCGCCATCTTGGCTACTCTTATACAATAAATATACGTAAACAATTACCCCAATTGACGTCATTTTGTGTCTCTTCTAATGTCTTTGAAATTTTATAAACTCATCACAGTGTATAAGGAGGGCTTTCCAAAGAAGGGAGCCAAATGTGAAAGTCTTTCCAAAAACAGGATTTCTATTCCACAAAATTGAAAGAATAACAAAGAGACATTTTAAAATGCCAAAATGCTAAGAGAGGCCATCATCCAGCTTATTAAGAAACCCATTCCCACTTTTATGAGGACTAAGCTGTAAAAAAAACTTACCCTTCACTTTCCTTAAAATGAAGGCTACTTTTGTCATCATCTTATCATGACATACGACCAAGACAGGAGATATAAATAAAAATATCATGGTTGGAATCTTTTACTTGGCAGCTTTTTCAATGTGGCTAAACTGGTGACATTTTAATTATGCCCACAGTTTAAAGGTTTGTGTTAATATTTTATACACATGTAGGTCAGGTGTGTTTATTTCATATCCTTTCAAAAACCTTCACATTACAGGCAGCACAAATATCTTCATAGCTCCACAAGAACTCTCAGAGTGTCCAGGAAAGTCCAAAACAGTTGCCAGTGAAATCAGCTCAAGACCATCATCAGTTCTGAGTGAAATGAGTATCAACCATGTCAACATTGAAGAACCTGAAATTCCCTCTCTCTACCTCCATGTCCTCAATCCACGAGCACGAAGCATAAACCTCACGCCTCGGACAGTTGACCCAGCTAAGTTAGAACCTGTAAGTCATTTTGTAAAAGTGCATCAACATTTAAAGCTAAAAATAAGTAACTTATTATTTTTAGATATAGAAAGCTATCATATGATTTCATTTTGCTGCTAATTAATAACATCTTTGGGCCGGTTTCATGGCGCAAGACTAAAACTTAGTCCGAGACTATATTCTAAATTTGGCACGATTTCACTACGGAGTGAATTGTTTTTAATTTTTTGAGTGGTCATAATGTTTAAAAGAGCCTAAATTGAGCTAAATTTAGAACTTAGCCTTGGACTAAAATCTAGTCTCGCGTCATGAAACCGGCCCCTACTGATTATTTTCAACACATTTATCAAGAAAAAGATTTTCTAAGCATCATTCCTCTCCAAAAATTTGCTTGTGGAACAGTTTTTGTCAAAAATTTTAAATCAATATAAATTGCTCAAGTTATCAGCATGCCAAGCAGGAGGAAATATTTGAGCTGTTGTACTGTGAGATCTTTTCATTAATCAACATGCTATGACCATATTTTTACTTCAAGAAGCTTGTCTTGTATTAATTTTTTTGAAAGTGATTTGTAGTCAAAGAATAAATGTTTTTCATCATACTACCTCAATAGAAGCTCAGCTCTAAAGAAAAGTTAATCACCTTTAAAATTGTAAGGGCTCTATCTTCAGCCAATATTTGTAATCTAAATATTGAACACTTTACTGAACTGTCATTAAAATTTTTATAGTAGCCTTGGGAGATCATTATCAACTTTCTGAAAAAAGACTGTTTAAAACTCTTCTCTCTCATTAACTAAGTGAGGTACATAGCCCTTATATTATATCTATCAATTGACAGAGGTTTATTAAGATGATGTAATTATACATAATATTCTTAAACATAGAATAATGAAGATAATAAATTCTAAAACTTTTCCCACCTTAATTCTTCCTCTCAACGATGACATGTTTGTTTATAGTCTTTCCTCATGAAGGTGCGAGACAAACCACAATTTTCCGAAGAAAGAGACTTAAACTTGCCCGATTGTGGTCAAATATAGATAGGGTAATCCATGACCTACAGACTAATTTTGGCCCAAATGTTGAAGTTTTTATTATAATAGATAAAAATAATATTCTTTTGGACAAATACATCTGATGAACTGTCACCAGTAACTTGCACTTTTGGACGAATGCATCTGAAGATCCTTCCATGTGTCAATGTACTGTGTTCATTTCTAACATTTACATTTTTCAGCCGGAAAAGAAAATGCCAGGAGAGACCCACATCTTTGATATGCATGTAATTCTAAGAAGTCTCATCATCCGTACACTCAGCAAAAGAAAAGGAAATGGTAAGACAAAGATAAAACTGTGATTTGATTTCTGTGATGATGAAGACCTAGTTATAAAACCTCGAGAAGATATCTGATAAGTCAAAGAAACATTTTAAAGGATGAGACTTCTCATAGACTTAGAGTTGGGGTATTTTTCGGGCCCTTTGAAAATTTACTGCAGTTTTTGCCATACCCTACATAAACCTTTAATCCAAAAAAAACATTCCCAAAATTATTATATTTCCCTAATTTTTCCTTTTCATCAGTTTATGGGGCTTAATCCAAAATTTCCCTTGTAAACTATATCTTTATGAAACATCCCTGGCAAGGTCAAACTCTAGCTTTTCTTTTAATCAAGCTATCCTTTTACTCACCCTTGGGCGATAATATGACCTTAGCCGTATAAAGCGCCTGAAAACTTTCAATAAACTATCATGCAAAAGCAACCGGTATTTGTAAGGGAGGTTCCATGATTGGGTGAATAGTTGGTTTGGGGAGGCTTGAACCGCCATACAAAGCTGCTGTAAGGGAGGTGACAAATGAAAAAATTACTTTCTCAAAATAAAAAGAAGGTTATTTCCCTTGAAATAAGTATCTGTAAATGTGGTCAAAGCGGAATATAAAAGCAGATTTTGGATTATCCATTGTGGTGTGTGATGTAAGTAGTTGTCATTAATGAATGAAGTAAAATTTTAGTAGTAGTAGTTTAGTTTGACTATGCCTCCTCCTTCCAATCCTTTATCCAACCATCGAAGGCATTATTGCAACTATAGACTGACTGGAAGCTGCAAACCTGGAATCACTAGAGTATCTTCGAAAAATTCTATGATGGATATTTTTTATTAAATCTTAAAATTCATTTTAAGAGAGATATTCGGATGTCATTTCTCTGCCTTTTGCATTTATCTACTATTTATGAGAATATTTTTAACTCAATTTTCTTTTTATCTAAATCCTATCCAGCATGTGACTGGCGACTGGTTGCAGCTCGTGTTGGAATTCCTGAAAACCTGGTGGAGCAGTGGGTGCGAATGAAGGCTCCGTACCCAATGGCCTTAGTGATGAAGGTCTGGGGAGACAGCATAGGTGCAACCGTTCGCATGCTCCACAGGCATCTTGCCTCACCTCAGATGAAGGCCGTAGTTTTAGCAAAAAGGATAAGTGACTTTTATGATGTTGATTAAACAAAAATCAAATACCCACCCGTCACCACAAGGCAAGGCTTAGACTGAAGTGTCCTCCTGTAATACAAGTTTTATAAAGGTTAGATTCTGTAAGCAAAAACAGCAACTTTTTTATCTGTACCTATTTATTTATCCTTCCTCTAATGTTGAAAGGGAGATTAGAGATAAAGTGTTGAGCTTGTTTCCAATTCTTTATCTGCTCTTCATATTTATTGTTTGGTATAGATGAATTTTTCTGTCTACTACCAATTTCGTATATGTTTTTTATTTGATGCATCCAAAGATGTATACACTTTGGAGTTTTATTTGTTTGAAGTGCCTTCTTTGTCTATATTTTACTATGAGAGTGAATCAAACAAGATAATAGTCCTGAATAATTACTTTTTCAAAATTCCTAAAGAATTCTGAAAGGAAAAATTGGCATAGGAACGATGAATGGCCTTGATTTAAAAATAGTGAGAATGTCAAAAGAAAAATATGCATTTAATCGATCCAAAAATGATAAGCAAATTATGAATGGCATTTTCTCAAAATTGTGATAACTGTAAACTTCATCATGAAAACCTGCTCCACACAACTCGTATATTGTCATAGACATAAGACATCATGATTTTATCATTGAATTTTCTCATTCACCATCACGAATAATGTTTCCCTACATAATTACTTTTGTAAAAGTGATTAGTAAGAGATAAAAATCATGAGAAAAATTATACAAAGCTGATGATATTATTCTGTAATGATTGATGATTTTTTTTCCTCTTTCTCTAGAAGTTTATGAGTTTCTTCATGTTCCCTTCTACACATTTTCTACATTGATTACCGCTGTAAACCAATCTAAATTATTCTTATACATTTTTCACACAATTCAACGTTTGACAATTTTTTTGTTTTGGCTTATTGCTGATATCTTTGTTGCTTTTTGTATGTCTCTAAGATAAACTATCATGTGTGGTGATGCCTAATGTAGTTATGATGACTTGATTACCTCCACAGTCTATCTCATGATCATTTTCTGCACCCAGAATGTGTAATTTTTTGCAATATTTATATTTTCCCCCCAAAATGTTCACATCTATAAATCTACCTTTTACTTTTGTTTTAATTGCCTCTGAAACAAAAGTCTTCCATTTAACTTGCAATAGACATTAAGGGCATGCACTACCAAATATGCTGATTTTCTCTATTACTGTGAAATCTGATGATCTGACTTCATGAATCTATCTCTAGGGGTGTAATTAGAAGCTGAAAGTAAAAAAAATAATTTTTCGACAAATTACGTCATTATTATGGCGGCCATCTTGGATTTTTATGGCATTTTAGGTTTTAGCTTATAACTTTTT
>JAUEKZ010132374.1:0-19811 GCA_031471865.1 Melibe leonina | reverse complement strand
AAAAAATCGAGATGAATCCCCCCCCCCCCCCCCCGTCCCCACTAAAAAAAAAGGTTATAAGAACTGAAATGTCTCGATGAAAATCAATATTAATACTGAATTAACCGATCCCCCTCTTCAACGAGCTGTAGATAAGGGCGGATTTTCGTATATATATGGCCAGCATAATCTATGATTCTATCGAAATGAAACGATGTTCTATCCCGAAGCCAGAAGTTGGATCAGAGTGAATATTGCGTTACAGATAAAGATAATAATAGGTTCACAGAACGTTATACATATTATATATATATATAAATATATATATATATATATATAATTAACATGCTGGTTTACTCTATAATGGAGGCTCTGTGGCCTAACTGGTATCAACGCAGCACAGAACCCGGGGGTTTCGGGTTCGATTCCTACCAGTGGCACTTCGGTTTCTCCTTGGGTAAAATATTTTACTCCAATTGCCTCACCCCGCCCAGGTGTAAAATGAGTACCAATCCAGACTTTGGGTTGGGGAAAGTATTCTGCGATAGACCCCAGCGTCCTATCCAGAGGATGACAACCATTGTCATTAATTTTGTCAGCTTCGCGCAACAAAAACCGGGATAAGCTTCGGGTCCGTGGGCCATAAGACTCTTTACTCTATATTAGATCAGCGGCCTATGAGGCGTCAAGGAATTTGAACGTTGATAATGTTATTTGAACAGATGCTGTTTGCCTTACACATTTCTCGGTTTGATTGCAAATGAGTTGGTTAGAGTGAGATGTGTGCAGTTTTATCACACTATCATTATAATGTTGCATTATTTTAACAATCATTACCATTGTCATTATTATCATCATTATTATTATCACTTTTATTATCATGATTATTATTATCGTTATTATTATTACTATCATTATTACTATTAATTATTATACTTTTATCATTATAACTATCATTATCATTTTATTATAACTATAACTATTATCATTATCATTTTTATTATCATTATCACTTTCATTATTATTTTTTGTTATCATTACTATTATATTTCGTTTACCTTTTGTACATTTTGATACAAGGTTGAGCAGCTCATCACAAACTTTTGTATTCGATCCCTATGCTATTGGTATTCCTAGTTGGCTTCAACGAATTCCAGATTAATTCTTATACTTATACCTATTAATTCTGTCCTTATTCTTTCCTAATAGCACGATGTCTTTGGTTGATATCCTGGCACCAGATAGCCTTTCTGTTTACATTCTACAAATTTGCCTTCAGACTATCCATTCTGTTTATGTTAACAAACTGTCGGAGTTAAATCTTTTCTTGCTTTTAATTATCGATGTGGATTATTTTGCGTTTATTTGTTTTGTATTTTCTTTACAGATGTAGTCCTTCATCTATTTATTTACTTATCAATCTATTAATCTATTTGTTTTTTATTCAATTTATTAATTGATTTATTCATTGATTTATCAAATTTTTTAATCTATTTTTTATCAAAGTATCTATTTATTCCTTTTAAAAAAAAAATCATTGTCTCTTATAATGGAAATATCAATGGTTTCAAAGTCATGGTGTTTGCTTCATTTTCCATATAATTATGATGATGGTGAGGTTGAAATGGCCCAAATTGGAAGTAAAATCTTGTTGGTGTTTAAATTTAAAAAAAAAAATTTTTTATATAGACTGCAAAATACATTGGCCCGTAAGTTTTTTAGTGGGATCAAAATATTCTTCAGTGTTATTAGGTATGCACAATCTGTAAACTTGAAGGTACCATGTACAAGTTTTGCACGTAAAAGACGCATTGGCAATTTGACAATTTAAAAAAAAATGGATTGAAACATTGACCGTCACTTTTAAGGTAATGTTTTGTTGACACTTTCACTGATAACGTTATATCTCAAACTTCTTACTAGACACATCAACTTCTTCATGTTTTGCATGTTCTGATACCAGATAAACCAGATTTCAGTGAACTGACATTCAGGCTTTTTACATTATGATAATATGTCAGTTCACTGAAATCTATTTTAAGAGCACGTTTATTAATCTTTAATTTAAGATTCTCATTCTTTTCGGTCAGAATCGGACCATGCTGTGAAAGGGTTAAAGCATTTACTGGGTCCATTCTACTCATTGTCATGTTTTACCAATCACCCAAGTGCTCGCTGGTTGCGTAAGACAGATTCCCCGGTTTGAAAAAATACGGGTTTTTCTTTAAAAAAAAAAAATTAATATTTTTAATTACATTAGATTCTGATGCTCTTCTTTAACCTCTCGAAGACGGTATTATGAGGGAAAGACAATAATTTATTAAGAAAGAGATAGAGGTGAAGTCATAAGTCTTCTGTTTTCATTTTATATTTTCCGTTTGCTCTCTCTCTCCCTCTCTCTTTCTCTTTCTTTCTCTGTCTCTCTGTCTCTCTCTCTCTATCTCTCTCTCTCTCTCTCTCTCTCCCCACTCTCTCTCTCTCTCTCCTTCCCTCTCTCTCTTCCCACTCTCTCTCTCTCTCCCCACTCTCTCTCTCTCTCTTCTATTATGGTGGTGAACATTTCCAGCTTTTGGGCCATATGGCCAGCAACGTCTTTTGAAGTAGTACCATCATCTTTTCAAAGTCCTCATCCGCTGAGAATTCTCCCCCCTCTCAACCTGTCCCCATCCAACACCCAGAAGCCCACATCCAATCCCGACCTCCTTTTTCTTAATCCGTTCACAGTGTTTCCTTTTCGTAATGGGTTTTGATCTTTCTTTCTGTAATCATTCTTTGTTGTAGGTTATAAATAGAAAGCGTGAAAGTGTTATCAATCATCATCTGCTTAACCCTCCCAATGCTAAAGACACGAAAATCTTCAAGACTTGTCTCTTCTTATACCAGATAAATCAGATTTCAGTGAACTATAATATGCCGAGGGCCTAAAATTCAGGCTTTCGGCATATTATGTCGGATAACTGAAATCTGATTCATCTTATATAAGATCACGTACATTTTCAAGTTTTTGTATATTTAAGTTGGGTTGGAACAGTCTATAGGTAGGCACCTGATTCTTCATTGTTTTCCAAAGCGTCGATAAATTTAATCAAACATAGACGATTTAAAACGATGAGTATAAATCGTTAAGCTAACAGTAAAAAAAAAAAAAGAAAGAAATTAAAGAGAAAAAAAACACCCAACCCAAATCTTTATCGAAATCACTCCTTTGCATGACATTTTATGTTTTCCTTCTAATAACACTAAACAATTAAATTGTTTTCACAATTCTCACACTCTCAATTCGTGCCGTCTCTGTCATGTATCCCCTCCAATTTTTTCTCTCCTCTCATAATAATCAACGTGCCTCTCTATCTACACGTTTCATTTTCCTGTCTTTTTATTATTTTCGTTCCCCACTTATTTTTCCGTTCCTTCTTTTTATACATATATATATATAATTTTTTTTTTATGTGTGTTCTTCTTCCTCTTCCCCCTGTACATTCCTGGAAACAAAAGCGACGGCAAAAGGCCGGGATATGATTCAGGCTGTAGCCTCTCCTTGGCAAGGGGGGAGTTGTGTCAACACAATTTCATTAATCTGGAGACGGGACAACTGATTGAGGTGACTAGGGTGAGCGGCTTATGACTGAGATGTAGATGAGTTATGGCTATACTAAGGCCAGAAATCTTTTCGAGGCATTCAACATCAGGGATGAATTGAACGCCGTGTGTTTAGCTTGCTCGGGCATAGACAACCGTTTTCGTTTTTACTGCCCTGTTTGCGGTCGGCGTAAAATGATTATTTTCTTTTCCGTCACTCAATCTCTGTTTCGTCTTTATTCTAATTTCAAACAAGAAAAGAAAAAAGGGGAAGAAGAAAAAAATTTGTCCGGCAGAAGAAAATGGGGATTCCTCATTGCTTTTTTACATTTCGGCCACCACATCTTCATTAGATTAAGAACTACTTTTTTGACTGAATTATGGGATTTTTATTCATACGCGTCACACTGAAAGAATCGCTGAGACAACCCAATCAAATATCCTTTTTCCGAGATAAAGGATGGGCGGGTGGGGGCGGGGGGGATAAAAAGTAAACAGAATTGATAATTTCATAAGGAGATGGCCATTGTCAGCGTGAAGAAATTGAGGTTTGGGAATATTTAATTCGGAAAGCAAGGGGCTGCGGAGTCTTTCGCCGCGTTAATCGAGTTTAAGGATGGAGATGTGTGCTACGGATTTTTGATGGTTTCCATTGAAGCCCATAAGATTGTTTGCTCAAATTTTCAACCGATTATGCTTGTCAGTTTTATTAATATTCTTAGTGTCTGTGAATAGGACTGGCTAGTCAGCGGCCAAATGGTCTTGTGTAAATTTCATCTGTCCAAGTTGCTGGAGCGAGGTGCAATTTATTCAAAGAAAATTATAACATCCTCGTTCCCTCACGACCAAAAACAAAACGCCTTCGCGGCTTTTGGTGATTATCAAAGTATAAATTGATTCTCTATCCATTGTTGCAGCTCTTTTTCTTCCATTCTCCCATTCATGTTTCATGATGGTCTTAAAACCTTATCTCATTATAGTCTTAGTTACCACACATTTTAGCTGTTATATTGATAGATGGTCTTTGAGCAGCTTTTTCTATTTTCCCCTGCCATCTGTGCATAGTATGAGTACGAGAGTGTAGTGTTGCAAATGATAGATTGTACAACCATCCTAGACTGTACATCAGACTCGTCGTGCGTCAGAGTGAAAGAGTTTACAAATTCATTTCTCAACAATGTCATGCACTTCCGTTTTCGCTCCTTAGTCTCCAAGACTACCAGATAAATTTGATATTTTCAATAATTAAAATTATTACGTATTTTGTTTGGTATATTAATTAAATATATTGATTTGCACATGTTTTTCAATTTTTGAAATAAACCAATTATGACTAGATATCTATTCAAATACGATCAAAAGTCATTTTTTCTACACTGACGACAGGCCTGGCGAGATATTACATTCTATGATTTTCATTCTTTTTTCCTCTATGTTTCAACAGTGCCAGGAAAGGCACAGACAAAAGAGACGACAAGAAAAGCTTAATCATAAACGATATTCAAGACTGCAGCTTATTCAGCCAAACACTATGATGCTGCAATAAACAAAATAAAAAAGATAACTATACAAAAATAATTATAATCGTGAATGTAATTGGGAATTGAATATTTCTTCTTTCGTATCATAATGTCAAAGATCGAACACAATACTGACATTTCCCTCGTAGACTAAACAGCTCTTGCGAAAAAAAAGCATTGCATTGACAACCTACCGCATTCGGTTCGAGTCCTGCTATGGTTCTTTGTAATCTCCTTGGGTAAGAGATTTACCACAAATTGCTCACTGGGACAACATGGGTTGTTTCTGTTGGCATCGAGCTTTGGCCGGATGAATATTGAATAATCCATGGGATGTCCTTTCTTAGGACGCATTGGCACAGACACCAAGGTTCCGCTAGTTAGAGAGCCATTTAAAAAAAATTCACATCGAAGACACAGTTTCGATAGATAACATTATTTAATTATCTTTTAAAATTTTTACTCCACATTCCCATAATTTCAGAGCTGATTGTTCACACAATTTCAACCCATAGTAACACTATCTTGATTATATTTTGCCTTTGATGTTCAAAGCTAGAATGTCCTATAGTTTTTGTTTAGTTTGTCATGGTGAAGATATACAAAGCAAGATAGAGAAGAGTGCGAAAAATGAGAAAGACAAGATAGAGAGAGAGGGGGGGGGGGGTAAGAGAAAAGGAAAGAGAGAGATAGAGAGAGAGATGGAGTGAAAGAGAAAAAGAAAAAGATAGATAGAGAGAGGGAGAGAGGGAAAGAGAAAAAGAAAAAGATAGATAGGGAGAGAGAGAGGGAGAGAGTGAAAGAGAAAAAGAAAAAGATAGATAGGGAGAGAGAGAGGGAGAGAGTGAAAGAGAAAAAGAACGAAAGTGAAAAAGAAAAAGAAAGCTAGAGAGAGAGAGAGGAAAAGAGAGAGAGAGAGGTAGAGAGAGAGAGAGGTAGAGAGAGAAAGAGTGATAGAGAGAGATAGAGAGAGAGGGGTACAGAGAGGTAGAGAGATCCTCTCAGTGACACTAACCACTCTACTCAGGGGAGGTCGTGGAAACGCCAGCCATCATTTAACGTCAGACCACATTAGACTGGTCATTAAACGGACCCTCCGACCGGACACTGTCTGCCCAGGCAGATTCAATGGACAACCGACATCCCAATACAACCAGCTTTTTTTCATTTTAACCCTTTAACAACGAGGTCAATTTCTAAAAAAAAAAAAAAGTGTCAGTGAACTGACATGTGCCAAAAGCCTAAAATTCAGATATTCAGACTTTTTGCATAAGTAGGTTCACTGAAATCTGTTTGATCTAGTATAAGAACTCGTACATTTTCAAGGTTTTTTTGCAAATTATTTGAGTTGAGTTAGAATCAGACCTTGGGGTGAAAGGGTTAAGAAAAGTGATATCTAGTAATAACATAATATAGAAAAATGAAAAACAATCAGAAAACGAATAAATTGAAATCCCTGAAGAATGAAAACAGCTCTCTGAATCCATCTAGTCTGATGACTCAGACATTGAAGAGCAATGAGTGAAACGACAGTGTACTGATACCAGGCCAATCTGTTTCAGCAATGATCACAAAACGCTGAGCACTTGGCAGGACAGCTTCTAAAATACCAGTTTTACCATCTTAACCCTGTTACAACGAGGTCTGATTCTGACACAACTAAAAAGTCTTTAATAATGTACGTGTTCTTATACCAGATAAATCAGATTTTGGTTAACTGACATAATATGCCAAAAGCCTGGCAATTTTAACGTTGAAAATTATAATATATTATTATTATGTAGCACACAGTTCCCTTAAAAATAGTCAAATCTATACATTCGTTTGAGAAAAAATTCCATCACGATATTCTTTAATTGTTTAATTGAACTGTTATCGACATCTTAAAATATCGATACATCCATTACCCAATTCTCTCTCTTACTCACTCACTCACTCCCCCCCCCCCCTCTCTCTCTCTCTCTCTCTCTCTCTCACTATCTCTTTCACTCACTCTCTCTTCTCTCTCTCCCTTCTCCCAGACAGGCCTGTCGATTAGACTGACGCCAAGAAACTGACCACAATGGTCAAAAGATGCTTGCAACGGATGTTGATCTGATTTATCCAGCTTGCCAGGCACAATGGATTTTCTCTCCAATCAAATTAGGTTGAGGGTCGATTTACTCATTTGATTAGACCAATTTAGCCCAACTGTTGGCCAGGAGTACTTTCTCAGTCGACCGGAGAGTTCTCCAGAGACTGTTCAATAGCCAAAACGAAAGTAGCCAAAACATCAATCCCTTACCAAAATAAGAAGAAAAAAACAACCTGAAACAAATGCATAGCTTGGTTACAAACACTTACTTAGATGCTTGAGAAACAACATAAGAAGTGATTGAATAGAATGGAAATAGTACATTTTACGCTTTTAACTTAGGATTGTGACAGGATAGTCACTAACAGTGTGGGAAAATCTTGTTTGGATTGGTTACATTTTTGCACTGAAAAAGGGGAGGGGAGAATATGGAATGGTAGATTTGTATATGCTTTCAGTGGGGTGGTGGTAGTTGAAATTGTAGTCGTAGAAATAGTAATAGTTAGTGGTAATAGTGGTAGTATTTGTTGTAGTACTAGAAGTAATAGTGAGTGGTAGTAGTAGTATCAGTATTAGTAGTAGTAGTAGCAGTATTAGTGATGGATGTGGTGGTGATAGTAGTAGTGGTATCTAGAGAAGTAAAAGCAGTAGTAGTAGTAGTGATAGTGGTGGTAGTAGTGGTGGTTATAGTAGTAGTTGTAGTAGTAGTAGTAGTAATAGTAGTAATAGTAGTAGTAGTAGTCGTAGTAGTAGTAGTAGCAGAATTAGTAGTAGTAGTAGTAGTAGTAGTAGTAGTAGTAGTAGTAAGAGGAGGAGGCGTTGTAAAACCAGCGCCAACCACAAATTCTCAAACGCTAAAACTCTCCAGTTTTGTATTCCGAATGAGCCCCATCGGTCCAGGGATTCATTTCATTATAATCTAATCTGCTCTTCCTTTCAAACGTTTTAATATTATGTTTTATCGTCGATAATTGTGTATCTCTGCTTTCTGTTTTGTGACGCATCTACATATTTGTATGTAGTATTATAGAAATGATGACCGTGAATGTGAAAATATTCATAAAGCTCCGCGAGGTGAATATTTCCTGTCCTAGGTCATTGCTTCGATTATCACTTCCATGCAGTAATGGTCGATGTAAGATAATCAACTTTTGATACAAATTAAAGGTGAAATATACAAACTAGAATTTGTGAAAAATAAACATCAAATGTTTATTTTCTTTAACTATGATCGAGTCGTGTGCATTCTTTTGCTTCGAGTTTAGAGCGAAGTGGCGCGAATGAACAGTGACGTCACTAGGTGAAGGTAAGCGGTCATATATATACGAACATTTTGACCGCTGATTTTAGTAAAGCCACACACGAAGGGCATGTTATACTGTAAAATGATTTCCTCACTCAGGGAGCATTAAAGCTGTCTTATCTTATCTTATACCGTGGTACCAAGCAGCCTGGTGTGGAATAAATAAGAAATGAGAAGGGGAAAAATGAGTTTTATAAATAACTTACATCGGAACCAGACACATACACAGAATGGTGGTCTGGGTAAGGGGGGGGGGGCGATCGACGGTGGTTAAATTAAAGAAAAAGAAAGAAAAAATGTAGTCGGTGTTCAAATCAATCTACTGGTCAAATTTAGAAGAAAAAGACAAAAGAAAGGAGAAAGACGAAAGATAAAAAAAAACCGGAGTAAAGAGGCAAGGATTGTCCAGGGAAAGAAGTTGACGACCCGAACCCGGGAAGGGGAGCAGGCCACATCGGCTAGATGATCAGCCCTCATTTGACGAGGAGGAGCCATGACTTCGCGGGCGAGTAGGCTCGGACAAGATGACAATCGGAGGGCGGTGGACTGACAACTCCAAGTCCTCGCACAGACACTTTAACACGTTCTTCACGGCTGATACCGCCCACACTCCCACTTCCTTTATCCGCCATATCCTTCGACCAAATTCAATTTCTCTTCTCCACTAACTAGTGTCATGGCGATTGTGGGGGGGGAAAAAAAGTCGAACCTTGTAGTGTAACAACGTCACAACTGGTAACACCTCGACGATTAGGCTACAGAATACACACACACTGCTCCACTAGGGCATTCTGGATTTCTTGTCAATACATCGTTACGTATTGGAGACTTTGAATAATTAAAAAATAAAAACAAAAACAACACGATTCTGAAGTGGCCATTTTGGTCATTCATGTCCTGTCATGTACACTTGAATCACTTCAAACAACGCTGATAATTGCTAATTATTTGAGACAGGGACTTTCAATAGCAAGATGTCAAATGGTCCACAAATCTTGCGGTTTGCATTTTTTTCGCTCAACAATAAAGTGATATTATGTGTGTGAGTGTGTTTCCGTGTGTGTGTGTGTTTACCTCGTGTGTATGTGTGCGTGTGTGTGAGGGAGTGTGTGTGTTTGAGAGTGTGTTTCCGTGTGTGTGTATAAATGTGTGTGTGTTTGTGTGTGTGTGAGAGAGGGAGAGAGAGAGAAGGAGGGTGGGGGGCTGGGGAGTGTTTGTCACTAATTGTTACATTAGTTTTTCTTAGAAAAAAACAACATTACAAGATGTTATGGATAAAAAAAAACAAGTTTCATGTAGAAATTCACCAAGACACCACAAAAATTATCATCTAAAAAGATTATAAATAAACACTACTACATCTTTCATGTTATAGCATAATTCGTCATTTGAATCTACTCTAAGTCAATTTGAAGAAGAAAAAAAATCCCCTTAACTTGAGCATTATTTTTTTCTCTATCCACGCCAATTTCAAGATTTCATTGCTATCATCTTATTTCCAAGCACTTACAAAGAGAAGCCTTGAAATGATACTCAATACTAAAAATAATAGTAAACATATCACTCTAATATCTAAATGTTCGTAGCATGAGCAGCCTCGAGAATTGGTTGACATTGAAACTAGAAAAACCGCTTTGTAGCCACGAATAGGCAGAAGAGTGTAGAATCTTTTCAAATAAATCTTATCTTTTGGGAGCTAAGGCTTATTGGAAAGATAAAGGGTTATTTGTTTTCTTTTCTTTTTTATTAAGGAATTGTTGGAGAGGGGATAGAGAGTAACAAACGAAATACTGTATCTAAAAAGAACTTTTAGACATGAACTACCATCTAGATGGTCTTAGAGATCAAAGTATAAAATACCATCTAGATGGTCTAAGACGTGAAGTACTTGAGGAATACTATCTAGTTGGTTACGTTAGTTGTGCAGGGAAGGGGCAGTCTTGCTGGGTATGCTAGAGCTCTATTGTCAAATAGTGGTGGGGGTCGGGGAGGGGGCGGAGCTGGTGCCAAGGGGTTATGTCCCTTGTTTCGTTTACAGCCTCGCTGGAGGAAGTCGTCTGGCCGCCATCTTGCAAGTTAGTGGAGGGTAAAATAGGGGTTAACGAACATTGACTAACAGAATACGCGAGGGGAGAGATGCCCGGAAAGGGATACAAATTGAAAAAAGAAGGCAATAAAGATATCTGAAACTTTGGAAAATTGGAGGCAAAAAGATAATAATTGTTAATCAAGCCGCGTCCTCTAGGGTTCAGCTCCAGCCTGTCAAAACTCCACTGTCTCTCCTTGATTGCTGGTAGAAGTGGTGAAGAATGGGAGGGCTTTCAGGTCACAAAGCCTTATAAAAAAAAAAGTAAATTGGAGGCTTAAATAGCGCTGATATCCACGAATTGTGCTCATCGCACTTCACACTTTTGACTTTCCCCCGGCCAACAAGAAACATTGAAACAGAAAAAGCAAGACACAAGCTTGTTAGGCGTGTTACAAATTTATTTGTTGGACGAGGACACTGTTGTATGGAGGACCAGGTACCCATATTGCTGCTGGGTCGACAGTGGAGTTTTCAAGTCCAGGAACAAAACCGCCCATCAGCGGGATCGAATCCAGGACTTTCTGCACAATAGTCAGATGCTCTACCAACTGAGTTAATGCGCCTCATTTCAAAATAAGCACCCCTTAACCCTTTAACGGCGAGGTCTGATTCAAGCCCAACTGAATTATATGCAAAATCTTAAAAATGTAAGTGTTCTTATACAAGATTAATCAGATTTCAGTGAATTGACATATTATGCCAAAAGCCGGATTATCAGGCTTTTGGCATATGTCAGTTCATTCAAATCTGATTTATCTGCTATAAGAACAGGCAAGTTTTGAGGATGTTGGTGGCCTTAGCAGTGAAAGGGTTAATAATGGTGAGTGCTGATAATTAAAGGTCAATGATATTTCATACTCCTTTTTAAAAAAATGAGAAGCAAAATCCCAAGTTAGATCCGGAAGTTTTGTCCGTTTGACAGCAGAATGATTTCATGGGGAAAAAACTTAATCTATCTTATCGAGTTTTTATTTAGAGGAAGGGCACCATATTTATATGTCATATGGTAAATGAAGAAATATTTTATAATTCTATAGCATATACCAAAACATGCAGATATTAAAGATAGTATGCTCGTTTATCGTTTTCTACAATAACATGATTATTTTCAATTTTATTTTTACTGAGGGTGTAATTTGTAATTTGATTTCCAGAAGAAAACAAAGTTTTGATATGTTTTCCGATCTAAATTTACTTTAAGGAGGATCAAGTAAATATGCATCACAATGCAGTTAATATCCTAATTTTATAAACTCAAATAGTCCCAGCAAACATCTTAGCTCAAACGTTACCAATACTCAAACGTATCCATTTTACCACTCAATGGGAAAGTTTGATAAAGCGAGAAAAAGAAAAGATAGTTACTAACTCTATATTTACACTAAAATCAACAAATTAGCTGAGAGGGAAAATGGCTGGTGTGAATTGAACGTTCCGATGATGCCGAGGGAGGAAAAGAAAATTGAAAGCCTTTGATTCCTTCTCATTGTGTTGACCTCGTTAGTCCTGGGCAAACCTTATTTTATGGCTAATGCCTGTGGAGGACCGATTGCCGTGCCCTTCCAGCAGCGGTGCTAATACAGACAAATTTGAGGGAAAATTCTTGGAGACAGTCAGCGTACCTCGTTACAAACAGGAAATAATGAGTTAATCTCCCAAAGGATACCCTGGAGATCGCCATTCTCAGACCTCCGAGTCACGTGCACTGAGCGTTGAGCCAATGGGGAGTCAGCCCGATATGGTTAGCATCACAATGCGCATGCCCAGAGTCTCTAGGTGGCGTTACCGTCACGCTGCCCTGTAATTGTCTCCCCTTGGCCTAATGGCGGCCGCCATGGTGGGAGGGTCTGCCCGGCCGCACGGCACACTGGTGCATGCAATTAAAGAGCCACGACCAGAGAAATATGAGGCGTACTATTCAATATTGTCGGAATAAATAGTTCACGTGCCAATAATGTGATTATCCCGTCTCAGGCCGCACATCTCTCTGGACATTTTCTGCTTCCACGACGACCAAGTCTGGCTTTGTTTCCTTGGTCGTCTGTTAATCTGGTTATTTGACGCCCCAACGATCATGGGCATATTTTGTAATCCGGCGTACAGGGACAATTTCACAGAGTTATATACAATATAGATACACCAGAATATAGGACACAGTGGCACATCTCCAACAGAAACAAGACTGAGGAATATAATATTACATCTGGAGGTCACACACACACACAGGAATTTTGGTAACTAAACAGCGCAAAAACTACTCGTTCCTCGTGTATTGATCTTGCCTCTCAGCGGGACCATCGCGTTAGCTTTCACCTCCTTTATATGTACCTCTAGAGACACCACATCTTACAGGCACTAAGCCACGTTTCATGATGAGTTTTGCTTGTTTTCGGGGAAGTGACTAGCAATTTACTCCGTTGCACAATACCCCATGAGACAGAAGCGCTGAGGAATTAACGGGTTTAGTGCTGGTATTAGCCATTCCTGGAATTCCCCTTGCGAGGATATTTCTGATAAAGTGGTTGCTTAAATCATACCGAAGGATGCGAAGGAACGAATCGTGTCTTGTTTGTGTGATGGATGAGATAGTTCCCTTGGCGATGGAGGTGGCCATATTGTTTCTAGGTGTTGCCATACATTATTTTGGTAACCGTCCTGTGATGTGGCAAAGTATATCTTGTATGTTACAAAAAACAACATTGTCTGTGAGCATTATTTTATCAATGTACTATTATTGGGTTGTGCTTTGCTCAACTGTTTTTTGGAGAAGGGGGGGGGGGGGGGAGGGTTTACAATTCGAATAGAATATGATATACTTATGTATCAAGCAAACTGGTAGTGATCGAGAAATAATGTTGTCTTTAAAAAAAAAATATTCCTTGAAAGATAATGATATAGAAAGAACTTTGCAAAAACTTTGCAAGTAGCATGTCCTGTCATGATAAGTTTAAAACAAGTTTTATCAGATATGATCATCTATCTATCTATCTATCTATCTATCTATCTATCTATCTATCTATCTATCTATCTATCTATCTATCTATCTATCTGTCTATCTGTATGTCTGTTTATCTGTCTGTCTGTTTGTCTATCTATCGATCAATCTATCTATCATATATCTATATATCTATTTATCTATCTATCTATCTGTTTTTCTGTCTATCTATCTATTATGTCTATCTATCTATCTATCGATCTATATATCTACCTACATATCTCTACATCTATCTATCTATATATATATATATATATATATATATATATCTATCTATCTATCTATCTATCTATCTATCTATCTTTCTTTCTTTCTATCTATCTACCCACCTATCTATCTGTCTTCTTGTATATCATCTATCTATTTTAGTATCTTATTATCTATCTACCTATCTACTCATCTACCTATAATGTATATATCTTGCTATCTTTTTATCTTTCTATATATCCGCCTGCCCATCCATTTATCTATCGATCGATCTATCGATATATCTACCTATCTATCTATCCATCCACCTGACTATATATTTATATATAAATATATCCATCAATACGTCTATCTACATATCTATCTACTATCTTTCTATCTATCTATCTGTCTATCTATATATCTATCTATCTATCTATCTATCTATCTATCTATCTATCTATCTATCTATCCATCCATCCATCCATCCATCCTTCCATCCATCCATTTGTTAATTCATGTATATACATCCATTTCTATTTCTTTTCATGGTTGCCCGTTTTTATACGACAGACAACTTCCAGATATATCTCCCATCTGATCTCCCTCTCCAAAAATATTGTGTATACGGCTGTACATTCTTGAATATGACATCCCCGTACATATTACCCTGAACGAAATCCCATAAATATGATAAGCTTTCCCTCGGTGGGTCCCGGCCCAGCCGTCAGAAGACCAAACATCCTTCATATTGTTTGAGGCAGTAAAACCCGGGGCAACGTCCCGAATTGGATCTTCCGAGTGAAGGAACCCAATTGCCCCTTCACCGCGGGAGAGTTGTCTCGGCAAATATCGCGTGACTTCATCGCTGCCACTCCCCCCTCAAACTTCCCGTCGGTAGGGACTCCTTCAGAGGACATAACAGATTCATCATCCGGCCGCCTACGACAATATTTCTGGAAATGATCGTTAATTACAAGTGGTGGAGCAACTCCGCAGACACAGAAAACAGCCTTTAGCTGTTCCCTCTGCTCTTTTTACGACGGTAAATGAATTTTGTCCCTGGTCGCTCGTTCAAAGTGGGGACATAAATAAGGTGAGGTCAAGCGAGTCATCGACCTCACGCAAACTGCCCGCCATCTTAACAGTGTCGAGGTAGCCGGCCCCTGTCCAGGCAGCTATCCATCATTTCATCACGCAGCCTCATTTTGGTACCGCTTCCACATTATCATAGACCAGTGAGCTGATAGACTGGCAGCGGAGCTAATAGAGAGGACACGGGGTTTATAGGGTGACACCTTATTTATTACAGGAGGTTATTTCACAAAATATGAGAAGACCAGTTTGAAGTCTTTATCACGAATATTATCATACACAAGCTATCTTAATTAATTCATTATAAATTATATTCTAAAAATATGACTTAAAATATGATATAAAAATATTTTTTTTAAAAACCAAAAAAAACAACCCCTTAAAAACGCGCTACATGACAGAGAAAAATCCTATTACAACATGCCCTCCTTATGTCGGAATTCTAGAACCGGCGGTCAAAATTTCCTCATATAATATTATGACCGATGACCTTCACCTCGACAAATTTGTGACGTAACTGTTAACATTTGTTCGTGCCAGTCTGACAAGCAGATAAATACACATCACACGATTATTATTAACAAAAGTTAACATTTATTAATGCTTTTTTTAATAAATTATGTTTGTATGTATTTCATCTTTATTTTGTATTAACAGTTGATTATCTCAGATCGACCATTACTCGATGTTAGTATAATAGAAATAATGACTTCGCGTGATTGGGTGAATATTTTCCCATTCTCAGTCATTATATCGATATTGGTTCGTTAATGGGTTTACGTGTGTGGTCGTTTGTCAGTATTTTGTGATGTACCGTATCTCTAATTAATACATGTGTGAATGGGTTGATTAACATTGATGCGTTAGCGAATGAAAAATTGCCACTATTTGAGGATAATAAAGATTTCTTATTAATATTATTGCTATTATTATCATCATTATTATTATTGTTATTGTTATTATTATTATTATTATTGGAAATCACTCCTCACGTATGATCCCCGCCCACAGACACAGACTAGAGTACAGCAATACAACAGGCTGCTGTGTATCCCAGCGGGTAGAATGTCCATCTTGTAACCATTAGATCAGGCTTTTGGCATATGTCAGTTCAATGAAATCTGATTTATCTGGTATAAGAACTAGCAAGTCTTGAAGATTTTGGCGTCCTTAGCAATGAAAGGGTTAACTTAGGTAAAAGTTAAATGGGTACGGTAGCGCGGCCATTATCTTCTTTTCAATCATGCGGTGTATTTTGGAAAGTTTGCAAATACTATCAAATTTTTTGATATGTTGGTAACACATGTTTTTAGTCAATGGGGTTTTAAGATCTATTGACATATTTCATTCAATGTTTTTTAAAAGACTGGAACTGCAGATACCTCCTTAATTTTCAAACCGAACTGAAATATGCAAAATCTTCAAAATATATATGTTCTTATATATACAAAATAAATCAGGTTTCAGTGAACTCACATAAGCCAAAAGTCCACTGAAATCTGATTTATCTGGAATAAGAGCAGGCAAATCTTGAAGATTTTGATGTCTCTGGTCAGCAGCTTAACAAACAACTTTAGCATTGAAAGGGTTAATACTTAGCTTGAGTTATCTTTTCAGGGTACCGGATTGCCAAATGGATTGGAACTCACAAAGGAATTCACAGCGAAAGTCACCAGCAGTTATTTCCTTCTTGGAGCGACAGATAGATAAGTATCATAATATTATAGTTTCGTTTAATAATATTCTCGTTATATTTTGTTTTGTTATGTCTGTCCTGAAAGGGGCCTTGGGCCGAAACGTTGATGTTGTCATTTTGTCTTCAACTTGATTCCTGGTGTAATCAAATTTTATTTTCCATATTTTTGTAATGACAGCATACTTACATAGTAATAACATTTTGGGCCTTTTGGACATTCGAAAGAATTTTGTTATGATAAAAACAGCTTTACATGATATAGAGATTATCAAGGAATATAATATTTGACTCTAGCATATCATATCATATTTACAGAGCATATTTCAGGCTGGAAGCCTTTAAAAGCCCTGGAGAAAGGGTCACATTTTTCAAATAGAAATATTACAAATTCAAACAAAATGGAATAGATATTCCAGGAACGTTATGAAAATAGAACAAAAAGTCATGAAATTGAAACAAGAATCCGCAGGTTCAAAATCGTTAGTCATAAACTTAATGTACATTTCCTCCAATTTGTTTTATATCAATCGTAATCTTAAAATTGATTTAAGTGACTTAAGGATGTACGGCACTATGTACAATGTAAAACTACAATAAAGTTTGGTTATCCTAAACATCCTTTAGCAAAGAAAATCCATACGTCTTATGGGTTGTATCTAGCGTAACTCTGCAACAATCTTTTTTATCTTTAAAAAGAAAATCAAAAGTTGTCTTTGCTTCAAAATATAAAACGAACACTAAGTTTATACTAAAAGAATCGAATCAAATAACCCAAAAAACGGCAACGGGAGTTGATGGGTAAACACATCATCAACAAAAGAAGGGGGAAAAAACCCACTCTCGCTGAGAGAATCACAACAATGTGTGTGACTTAAGGATTTACGACACTTTCAATCCTTGATGATATACGCCGTCTATTTTTCTTTCCCAAAATTCGTCCCTTTCTTCGTAACCGCTTTTTGCTCCTTCTTTTCTTTTTCTCTCTCTGATTCAGATTCTCATGGAATCAAGCATCACGCTTTTACAAAACAAATATCGAAAAAAAATATTTTTTAATCATTTCATGCTACTTTTTCCACACGATATCCTCCGCTTCAGTCTCAGTCTCAGTCTCTGTTCGGCTTTTCACAATTTGACAGAGTCGCCTCCCTGTCCTTTTAACAAAATGGCGCGGATAATGCTTTTGAGTTGCGTCACGTGACTTGTAAAAATAACGCGTGACCTTCGGTCAACAAAATGGCGGTGCTAGTGGGAGACGTTTTTGTGCGGACTTGTCTCAATCTGTCAACGGGAAGATGATTGCACGATGCCGGCCTATTGAAAACCTGCTACGTGGAGATGAGAATGGTGGCATAAAATGTTTTACGACATTAATACAATTTCATGGAGCGTTCCTTATGCAATAAAATAACGCATCACGTTGTATTCTTTGTTTTGTTTGTTGTAGTTTTACGTCAACCCGTGCCTTTCAGGACTCCTTTTTGTCCGTGCCTTTGCAAACAGCTACACAGTATGATTTTCAATCCTAATTTTGTCTGTTTGCTCCGAAGAACATCGCTTGTCTTGATTTACAATGCTGGAACATTCCACACTTTCTCTGGCCATCCATTCATTTACCTTTCATCTGGTATTTTATCGCTTTCTTCGTGTTTTTTTTTTCAATATCATTATTATTATTATTTTCTATCTTTTTTTTTTTTTTTTTTTTTTTTACAATTGTTATGTTCTATCTCTTCGCTTTCAGCATTTTCTCTAGCGGCGTAAATTTTGAAATTGGCTCTTTTATGACATATTAATTTGTGTTCTTCGTTAGCTTCTTTTATTTCTTTTAATTTTATTTTTTTTGGCCAAACCAAGAGGGAATCTTGAAGAGGATAATGATAATAATAAAGAGAAAATGCATAAAACAGCCATGATCTTTGCTTCTTGAGAAGGAATCCAAATAAATATAATGTGAAAATAAAAAAATAGATGGCAAAGGAAAAAAAATATCAATTAATAATGATTTCAAGATTAGGCGTTTTCGTGATAATGAATACGTCTACACCATGTGGTGTGAGGTGTCATGATGCAATAGAAAAGAAAAGCTGTAAAGATCGAATGCGGAACACTTTCTAAATCAACAATCATCAAATGCGTGTCTTGTTTAGCAATGATTTTCATCATAATATACATCAATCCTCTTGCTTTTTTTAAAGTGCATTTCTTTTAACCCTTTCACCGCGAGGGCTGATTCAGAATATGGAAAATCATTCAAAAGTCACGTTTTCTTATACCAGATACATCAGATTTCAGTGAAATGACATATGCCAAAAGCCTGCAATTCAGACTTTTGGCATTATAAAGTTAAATCAAATCTGATTTATCTGGTATAAGAACAAATTAATCTGGGAGATTTAGATGTATCTAGAGAATAGTTTGAGAAATAACTTTAGCATTGAAAGGGTTAAAAGTAATGATAGGAAAACATCATGAAATGGAAAACAAGCTTCTCATTTCCCTTTATGATGAGGACGGGGACATGAAAGCAAGATGTGCCTTCCCTCTCTGTCATCGCCCGCGTCTCAGTCATTGATAAGAATTCAAGCTATATTGACCATGGTCAGAGCCCATGATGGTGACGACGATGGTCACAAGAGTGATTAATCATTGTAAAGTAAGTGGTCTTTGCGCGTCCAGATATTCTGCTCTTATGTATGATAACACTTTACATAATCCAGAAATTGATTAGGAGTTTGGTGGTCCCTCTAGCTTCTGACTAGATGGATAGACAGATAAATGAAGAGATAGATAGATGGATGGATGGATGGAGACATACATAGATGCATACATACATAGATGCATGGATTGATTGATGGATTGATGTATACATAAATAGATGCATGGATGGACAGATGGATGGATGGATAGGTGCATAGATAATATATACAGATGTCTTATATGATGTACTGTTATCCAGTATAATAAATCTTTACCTGATGCAGACGTTGATTTGGGAGGTCCCTGTAGCTTATGACTATGCTATGTTACGGACGCGTGATACGCTTATACACGCTAGAACAGAATGCTTTTTACCTTCCTTTTTAATGCTACATGTAAGTTCTCTACCAGATATAAAATGGAATCGTATGAAGATAGAACAGCCATAGAGGATATGGCGGTTTTCAAATGCTGATAGTTTAGTAGTTCATATTGTATATTATTTACTAGGAAAAGACAGACAGTTATACACAGACAGACCACAAGACATGCAGTCGGGAAAAATAGAAATTGATAGACAGATAGATGGAGATAT
>JAUEKZ010132373.1:7253-45094 GCA_031471865.1 Melibe leonina | reverse complement strand
AGCACTGGAAAAAGTAAGATGACAGGTAAAGCAAAAGAGAAGATACAGAAGAAGCGACCACCAGAGGCGCTCGCAAATTTTTAACTTTCTTTTTTTTAGAGAAAAAGCTTAAATTTTACTGTAGATCTCTAGATATGTAGCAGCTCGTTTTTCGTTATTCTTTTAACCCTTCAAAAAATAAGGACACCAAAATCTTCAAGACTTGCCTGTTCTTTTACCAGATAAATCAGATTTCAGCGGACTGACTGGTCTTGAATTTCAGGCTTTTGGCATATGTCAGTCCATTGAAATCTGATTTATCTAGTATAAAAGCATGCAAATTTCAATTTCAGTTCAGCTAAAATCAGACCCTGCTGTGAACCGAAAGAGTTAATAGTACTCTCCTCATGGATTTGAAGACTGCACATGTAACTATGAATATGAAGTAGAATTTGAGTCTGACAAATCAACAGTCCTATTGATTTCATTGTGCCGAAACTGGCTCACTCATCGAGAGATGAAATTGGTTTAATACTTTTAGTTATGAGTTTCAAGTTTATTTCTTAAAATTTAATAGGCAATGACCAAAAACATTGTTTACATCAAACAGAATAACAATAACATAAATACAATGTAACCTACTCATATTTCTAATTATGATAATGATGACAAACAATAATTTACAACACATTATTATAATCATTATTAGAACAGAGAATTGAGAATGATCATATATTATTAGTTTTGAAAATCATTTACCTAGGTACATACATACATACGATTTTACTTTTACACAGGCACACCCGAACTTACCCACATTTATCCATTCAAATATAAACACCTACGTAGCAAAATCAAATCTTAATGTAACTACACTCAAACCTTGTTGCTATACCACCCCCAAAGGTTTGTTAAAGCTGATCAGACAACAGGAGCTTCAAACGGAGCTTGCAAGACTTGTTGTCCAAGAAATCTATTATATTCTGAGGAAATAACAAGACGGAGTTTGTTATCTCGTCTATCATAATTATCAGTACCATCTTCATCATTTTCATGATTAATCACATCTCCAAAATAATCTAAAACTCTTTTTTCATCTTCTTCACCAGCATATCTATCTGTTGTGAGAACAAATTGAGGGCTTACTTCAAACAATCATTTTATCCACTCCTAGTGAAAAGCAATTGAAAATTTCAAGGAGGTATTGAAACGATTAAATCTGACAGGGAATTAATTAAATACAGGATATAATTCTGCACGTTTAAAGAGTATGCCAGACTCCAAGACTATTGATTGATGCCAGGCGATCGTTCTGAATCTGATTGTAAATGGCGATAGCAGGCGGAAAAGCAATTATTTGTTAACTAACACAAATTTCACTTTGTAGCACAGCTGTTGTAAGCTATGTATAAAAATCTGTCGGAATAGATCGTAGTTTCAAGTTATGTACAAAGTTCCATTAGTTAGCGATGTTTAAAATCATAGACTTGTGTTGTATCATCAGTGTCAGTGCCATTTGGATGTCTTTGGCCTGGTCGTTGTACCCCCGTCCTCGTCCAATGTCACGTAGGTGCTTCTTTTCTTATCATCAGTCATATTCATGTAGATAATGTAAGAAATGCAAGAGACAAAAGTTGCTGCTCCAATTGTCATGACAACTGCATTCTGGGGAGGAAAAAAGTGATCACAGGAGTAATATTCAATGCTTAAAGGTACATTGTACATACAGTGGATCTCAGATAAAAGTTAAAGTAGAGGCTTATATAGCGCTGATATCTACAAATTTTTGGCATTTAAATGTATAATTCTTAACAATTGAAAAAATGAAAATTGGGTTTTATGCATGATTGTTGTAATTGAAATTGGAAGAGTAGTGGCATGGTAACTCAAAGAAATAAACCTATAAAATGGATGGGTCTCTTGCTTGGTTGAACCAGTGAATAAGCCCAACACAACCTGAGTGAGCTGAAAGTATCTTGTCTTTATCCTTTACCAAGGTTGCAGATTTTCTGGACTTTTTACGAACAGTATCTTTGAAAGCCTCCGTCTATCTTGTCACAAGAAATTTACGGAAGTCTGAAGTCATAACGCAGAACTGTCAATCAAATGACCCGTAATTCTCCCTCCGAAAGATATGAAAAGCAAAAATGCAGTGTAGTTAAATTTTGTCTGGAAATGGAAAGATTATTCTATTATTTTCACTCCATAACACCATAGCTATCCCCCATAAATGCTCAGCCCGTTCACGAAACTCGACGGGGGCTTCCAATCGGTGTACGAATGTAACGACAGATTCCATGATTGGGTTACTGGCGGTGTGGGGGTGGCATAAATTATACCCCGCCATACGACTCTACTACTAATGCTCAGCAATGGGAATGACATGGTACCTCAAAATGGCTTAGACTAGGTATCTAGCACACTAAGGGTTTAACAGGCAACAATCACCAACACAAAAATCTCACCGGTCGAGCGTACAGCTCGATGTTCACAGCTCGAAATAGTGACGTTGACTGCAAGCCAGCCATTCCAGAGTCTCGTGTTTTGAAAAGGTCTTTTAACTTTGACATTTTGGTCCTAGAACCAGATGAATCCGTCTCGCCCATGATGGAGAAATGTGTAATAAGTTGAAAAGAAAAGAAAAGGCCAAAGCCTGTAATACAAAGGACTTTGTTGACACGACTGGTGGACGAAAGATGAGTGCGGTTTAAGAGGAGATGGGATTGGAAGATAGGGCATGTGTTTGCCTGTGTGCGTGTTATTATTAGTGTCTTCCCTGGAAGGACAAAATATTTTTTCACCGACCAATTCTACTTTCGTTTTCATGATAAGTTAGATAATGCACACAAAAAAATAATTCTGCACTATGACTAAAGTTGTTTCCCTTGCACTGCTCTCTTTCATTAGCAGTCAGTGTCAGTGAAAGAGGGCGCACATTCAGACAGACAGAGATAGATAGATGAATAGAATACATAGATATAAAGATAGATCGATAGATAGATAGATAGATAGATATATAGATGGATAGAATCGATAGATATAAAGATCAATCGATAGATAGATAGATATATGAATAGAATAGATAGATAGATATATAGATAGATAGATAGATAGATGTATAGATATAATAGATGGATGGATAGAATAGATGGATAGATCGATAGACATATATATATATATATTGATAGATAGATAGATAGATAGATAGATAGATAGATGGATAGATAGATATTATTCAAACCAAGGTATTGTCTTCTGCAATAAGGAATAGGGATATGCCAATTAACCTTGCTCTATTAGAAAATCCGACATCTAAATATGTCATGTAAGTGATATTGTTACCAAAACCCAATATTCTAGTTAATATACAGACTTTGCCGAAACACTATGTCTCCTTCCAACGCTAAGGTAATTCTCTAACTACAAATTAGACATGAATATCTTCAACATTAGACTTTTCTTATGCCACATAAATCAGATTTCAGTGAACTAACTTATGTCAATTGAATTTCAGGCTTTTGGCATATGTCAATTCACAGAAATATGATTTATCTGGTATAAGAACATGTACATTTTCAAGATTCAGACCTCGCTTTGAACGGGTTTACAAATAATTGTACTATAATTCTCATGGACACTATTCAAACGCACTCTGTCTTAATCTCGCTATTATCGTCGTTCTCGCGGTATTTCGAGACAGTAAACAACCTATCCTAGCAACGTTGAGAGAGTGTAATGGCGGTGTCAACACCGATGCCGATGCTTGATTGACAGAAACATTTTGATTTTAGATGGATTCGGGTATTCTATCCTTGGCGTAAGTAGACCATTATCTTGAACGTAAATCATCATTGTTTTAAGATGGATAGAGATTTCGCAAGAGTCTCCGTTGTTAGAATTTCTTGTTGATGATTTTCGTTTTTTCTTGTTTGTCAAGGATTTGTTAGTCGAGAATAGATCTAGAATAGGCGTTCGAAAAAAAAAAAAAAAAAAGAAAAGAAAAGAAGGATGATAGCCATCTATTAAGTAGATGTCCTTTTGGACTATTGCATTTGTTATGTTTTCTCTCAAACCATATCAAATCTATTTCTACCCGTCCAGTATAAAAGTCTCCTCATAATTTTGAGTCTTGTATACAACAGGACATTCAGAAAGAGATTTTCAATTCCTCCCTAAAATGTTTGTTGCATTCATAATGAATCTCCTAAAATTAAATAATACCGTATTAAGACATTATTTTGGGATCTGTATTGTGCTGAATTTAAACAAGAGGTCTTATTTCGGGACAGTTTTCCTATATGACAATAAATTGGACATTCATTAGACTTCTAGTCGGAGGTCAGTGGCCAAAAACAGGCAGCAAAAACTCCTTGGCTTCTGAAGTTTTTTATCTCCCAGCAGTGCTTTGGGTTTCAATCTAATTATCTCACCTCATTCAGGTTTTAGATATGTTGGCGATCTACTTATTTACGAGAATATTTAGGAAGTGTATCTGACTGAGATTGACCAGCATCTAAGCATGGGGTTTCATTGGTTGTCACTTGTGTGCTTTATGATACAAAAACTCTGGCTTTATTGACTAGATGACCTGAAAGGACTTGGAGCAGACTTAGATGATGCATTTACATGATTTCATATGTTGTGCTTACACATAATTCTTTGTAAGCTTTTCCATCTCAGCTCCTGATGTGTGGAATTCTTTTCCATTTCCATTACCACTTAAACAAAATGAATATGATATTGCCTTTGATATGAATTTAAAACCTTCCTCATCAAAGAATGCATTAGTTTTTATGATTTTAAGTAATTTTAGCTCCTGTATGTATTATTTCCCTACCAGCACAAGTCCTACTCACTGGTTTTGTATCATTATGAGGTTTTGGTGCTCTTTATTTACTATTATGTCTATATGGATGGATATAACTACATACATTTTTTACATTTTTATTTTAAAAAAATTATATTTTTACTTTACCAAAGGTTTGTTCCCTTGGAAAATTAATGTCGAATCACTCTACGTCACTTGTACATCATTTTTTACGCATGTAGGAGTTAACTACTTTTCTTTATTTATATATATATATGCATATACAGTATATGTGAGTGTGTGTGTGTGTTTATGTTAAATATATATGTGAGAATCTTCAGATTATTGCCTTGGATTGTAATAACTTATTGTTTGCGACTTGAGCTGTTTCCTATCGAAAAGGTGCACTATAAAAAACTTAATGATCATTATCACTATTAGTCTTGATGAACAGTTATCAAAGCTTTTTTTGTTGTTCTTGTCTTTTTAGCTGGTGCCAAGGCTATGATGGGTCTGAATTGACGTACTTAGATCCAGATGTCCTAAGCTACAAGTGTGGAAGAAATTTGAAGTTGATCAATACAGCAGATGGGAAGCATGATTCATTTTCTTTCAAGGGCAAGTCTGTTGGTATCGTTGCTGTCCATGAAATCAACAAACATGTTGCCTTTGCAGAGTATGGCCTCAATCCCAAAATCCATGTTTACGCTTATCCAACTTATGCTGAAGTCAGTGTATTAGAAGGTAAGTAGATTTACATTTTCATCAATTCTAAAACAATTTTTTTCGCATCCATCTATCAAGTTAGATTTGGAAATCTGTAGATGTGTCATTACTATTAACACTTTGTTATGATTTAATTTGAAAATGTGATACAAACTCTAATGCTTGATAAGATTATTTTTCACTTGATTTTATCAGTAATTGTATGTTTTTTAATCAAAGGTGGCCCCATTTGTTTGTGTCACCCAGAAGAAGTTACTAGAAAAATACACTAGTCATGTTTATTTTAAAAAAGTATTTGTATTTTCAAAAATTTTGAAGATTTGTACAAACCATTGATTAAGATCATTTTCTGTTGTTTTTTCAAAAGGGGGTGCTGAGTACGAATTCCAGTGTGTGGTGTTCTCTGAGAGTGACTATTTAGCAAGTGTATCAGGATCACCAATTTTTTCCATGGTTTTATGGTAAGTTTTATGCTGGTATTATAATATATATATTTTGTTTTCATTTAAGCTGTAACTTTTTGTAACCATTTATAGAAGTCCTTATCCATAACTATTTTTGGGTTTGGTAAGATTGAGTGCAGCTGACAGGATAATCAAAAAGATTCAAGGGTTTTTAAAATGGTAAGGTGAATTAACTGGATACTTAAATTCACATCTGGTGTAAGCAGCAGTGTCATTTGAGTTGCACTTCACCAGTCTAATTTCCTCCCCAATGTTTTTACACGCCACTACAAGCATCAACAGACTTGAAGCTGCACTAAAGCTTTGTTGTTGATCTGGTCTAAAAGAAATGGTCACTGTCAGTTTCGGCCGATTGTTCAGTCAGTATAGCATCTATTACTCCACTCTGAATTCTCATGTTGTTTGGCATAGGTTTTGAATCCCAGTTGGAGAAATAACTTTTTTTAGGGCCTTCCTGTCCACCCTGCAGAAAATGGGGAGCTGGGTCTCTTAAGACTCAGCGAAAGTAAAGTCGGTATGGAAAATAATGGCAACATACCACACTATGCTGTATGCCTACAAAATCAGGACTTTACACCAGTATGGGACTCAATTTCACTTACTGTCATTATAGGCCTACCTTTGGTAGGTGATAGGTGAAGTAACAGTACAAGTCTTTTGTTTGGGCCCGATTTGAGAAAAAAATCTCTCCTTTGTAAAAATTAAAAACAATTCTATCAAGGTTATTTTATAATTGAAATGATAAGTCACAGTAATTTTAGACAGAATTGATGTTGCTATCAAGGAATGTTGAAAAACATAATTTAATAATAGGTATTGAATCTTTGATTTTCAGGAACTACCTGGAAGGGACACAGTTGACCTCTGTGAATTTATCCCCAGAACCAATTATCAAAGTCTCTTTCAATAAGGCTAACTGGCGACAATTATGTGTCATGACAAAAACCAATCTGACTTTGTGGAACACAGAACAATGCCATAAGAAATATGTCCTCCAACCACAGTAAGAGTTACTTAATAATGTTTAAAAAATAACAGTAAAATGAAAACCGAATGCGACAGATTATGTTGATGATCAGTGCTTTTTAATTCCTTTAATTGAATTTTGAAGTATTCTTACAAAAAATAATTGATAAGATCATTGCCTTTTATTAAGTGTTTTTCTGGTTTTTTTGTAAATGAATACAATATCATTTTTATGAATCATAAGTATTAGCAATGGCTAATAATGAGTGTTGCACAATTATTATACGAAATATTCAGATTATTTCTTTATTCAGGGATTAATAAAGTTATCTCATCCTATCATCTCAAGGAAAATCAAGTTACCACCTGTTGAGGAAGTTGCTATAGAGATTAGTAAGGAAGATGATGAAGCAATGGAAAGATCGCCAACAAAAATGTCAAAGTATGTGGTGAATGTCCCTGAATCGGCTGTTGCAGGTCTTGTAGGGAAACAGAAGGAGCAGTTGGAGGAAATCAAAGAGTTTTTAGAAAGAGTTGTCCCTGCCTCACTGACCTGGCTACCTACGGGGGATTTCTATGTAGGATGTGAGGGAGGGCAGTTACTTTTGGTAAGTTTTCTCTCACATAGGGACATGAAGGTTTGCCTTACAACAATGAGATTTACTTGTGAAAACCCCATTCTACAAACGCAGAAAGACCCTTTCAAATCTGAGAGTCACTTACTCCAACAAATACGACGTTTTTTATTGTTTGTCAATGATGATGTGTGTTTGAGAAAAAACAATACATTGTGTATTACATCAATTTGACAAATGATATGTTTTTCCTCAAACAAATAATACAGGCACAATTTTGCAATATAGTGCACTGTGCACGCTAGCTTAAGTAAAAAGAATACGTTTGGCAGATATTTCAATTGTACACAGTACTAGTTGCATAAAATCATTTTTTTCTGTTTATTGATAATTGTGAACTTTTATCCACTAATTGTATTTATTTTCATGCATCTAGTTCATTCACAATGCTAATACTTTTTAATAATCATTACATGAAAAAAAATATTTTTTACTGAAAGACATGATGAAACTTATAGATAAGGTATGAACAGCTAGTTATGTAAATAACATTTTATCTGGTCACTAAAAAACAAATAATGATTGACCAATCATACCGAATTGCTTTTTTAAAACTGTTTTGAACCTTACCTGTGATTAATAAAATAATATAAGATTATAACGTCGTTTATCTACTTACTGGAAATTTTTCAAAGACAAAAAGACCATTTAATTCTTAATGAAATTAACTCTGTCACCAGATTCAATTTCATCGCAATCACTCCAGGAATAGTAGAAATCAGGATTTTGATTTTAGTATATTAGATAAATTTGTTTTACGTTAAATCACATTATCTCGCCTGTATTTTTTTAGTGTCTCCTTAAATCAAAAGAGCAATTTTTGGGCTTTACATCAGGATAAAAAAAGCTACATGTCTCCTAAACCATTTTTTAATTTTGATTTTTATACATATTTCATGACTAAAAATAGCTCATAATATGAATTACACTCTCTGTCCTAATTTTTGCTTATCCAACACTCTTGGTTTTCTTTTATATGAGATGTAAATAGGTAATGTTGCTGTGATAACCTTCGTTTATAAACTTTCTCTGATCAGGTTGACTGTGAACTGGTAAAGGTTCGACTACTGTACATGCCTCCTGTTCCTGATGACTCTGACCCTTTCAATCGAGAGGTGACTGCTGTGTCGCGAGGAGAGACAGATATGCCAATTATTGGTCAGTGTTGTCTTTAGTATAAGTATTTTCACCTTATTCATTAACTCTCTATTGATAAAATGAGTCAAATTGGAAATAATATGCAGTGCAGATATGAGACAAAGCCAAAGAAATAAGAAAAATGGTAAAAAACAGAAAAGTGTCCAGTGTGATCGAACCCTGGACCCTTGTCTTATTTCTTGTGAATTCTAATGCTTGCTCCCCACATTTCTATTGATGAAATTGTTTTATCAGGACTTATCGTTATGGCTATTCCTTCTTGCCAAGGTCCATTTCAATTTTCAACAACTATTCCCTCATATTTTTATCTATTCATATCCATTTATGTACCATTTATATTCATTATTTATTTATCTATCATTTTTTACTATTTATTTTGTCGTTAAATTTTTATAGATCAATGAATTTATATCACTTTCTAATATAATCTTCTCTTCTGTTTTAATATTTGTTTTATTGTAAATGTATATTTCTGCTTCCTGTTTCATGACGCATTCCTATGTCTGTATGCAACATCGTAAAATCAATAAAGTTATCTTATCTTATCTCATCTTCTCTCATGTTACCTTATCTTATCTTATCTTATAGATTTAGCTTTGACTATTAGTGTTTTTTCAGCATCTAGTAGCTATGATGTGTGATGAGCAGTTATATTTTGTGTATTGAGTCTTCCTTTGATCTGTGTACAAATATAGTGGATATGGTTACAAGTGACGGGACATTCTTATAGTTTTTGCTGTGAGTGAACATTTATGGAAAAACCCTTACTGTCATGACTGAACGGTCTTGATCAAATTCTATTGACACCTGAATGCTAAGGCTGACACATCCTTCAGCTTCATTTTTCTTTTTTTTTCACCATTTCCTGATGTGCCTTTATGATGGCATTTTACGATAATGAAGACTTTTATACAAGTGAAGCATAGTGGCGATAGCCAATAATGAAAATGAGATAAACGAGACGATGTATAGCACTAAAAAAGGCCTTCTCATGCAGTTACATCAAATGAGTAGTCTAGCTCTGAAAAGGGCTCCAACAGACTAACAGCAGTCAAGTCTGTCAAGCCCAGGGTATCAAAAGATGGCTCCAAACATTGACAAGAAGTAGAAAAGAGCATATTTCTTCAATCAAAAAGAAAATGTAACTATTGACCATTTGAAAGAGCAACTCAAATTAGTCACAGTGCATTCGCAAATTTTTTATTAATCTAACAACCCAATCCATAGAATGTTTTTTTGAAAAGGGTCACCAAAACTTAGGCATGCAAAAACATGCTGCATCCAAAATGCCTGGCAGTGGGAAATTGATACGAAGCTGGCCATTTTAGCTGGATCTTATTGAAATATATGCTAATTTTTCATCATACAGATTATGGCAAGGTTGTTCTTCCACCAGGATCACTCAATTGTTTGGCTTTGCATCAGACTGGGCTCATAGCTGCTGGCATGGTAATTAATTCAGAAAGGATAACTAACAATTAAAGTACAGGACACCTCGAATATAACAACTCGACAAACACCTGACATTCAACAAACACAGAAAAAAATCCTGTTTTTGTCTTAATTCTTCACAAAAGTTAATTACATCCAACAAACCAAGCTAGGACCAAACCTCGGTTCCAACAAACTAAAATTGCAGGGGAACTCAACATTTTGTTGAAATTTGAACTACTAATGGTCTTATATCAGCTGACAAGAAACAAAGAACTACAGGCCGTATAATCCTACCAAAGAGAGAGAGAGAGAAAACGATGAACAGAGAGTTTCAGAAGTGGGGGTGTGTTAGATAGTCCTATAATTGTATAGTTTATTACTTCCACCGTTATCCTACTGTTGTCTTTTTATGACAGGGTAAGAGGATGGAAGACCATTTTTTATGATGATTGGACAATATTTACTTATTTAAATTATCCAAATAGCAAGTTAAGGGACCCCCCCCCCCCCCTAAAAAAATATTTTTCTTTTTAACTTAAATTTTATTACACAAGTCATAGAAGAAGGTTTATAAAAACAATGGAGGTAATCATGTTGTAATTTAACTGTTTGCTTATGTCAATGGCTTCAAAGAGCTATTTATTAGTTAAATCTGACAGAGCTAGCTCGTTGAATCTGAGGTGTACTGTTCTACATTTGTACCTGCATTCTTGTCTACTTGTAATATTTATATTGTAATTAATTAAACAAGTTTCTTATAACTTATATGTCATTCTTTTGACCCATTTTTTAAACCCTAACCAGATAGAGAATGAAATAATGAGAGCTCTTTTTTTTAAAGTCTGTCTGATATAAGGTTCCATTGAGGATGGACTGTAAACTGAAGATGAATTGTTTAAAGAGATTTTTAAAAAGAAGGAAGTTGCATTTTATCTTGAAAATTATTAAATATCAAACGACCATTTACAGGCATATTAATCTCTGAGCAAAATTAAAAGCATCCAACTGGTTCTTTTGATAATACAAGATCTGTTTTGATTCCTCATGCAGGATGGAAAAATCCGCAGGCTTGATGTGTCGGGGGAAGATTTGAAAATTGTTGAAGCAATCGATGCTCAGTGTCCAGTCTCTACTCTTTGTTTCAACACAAATTATCAAAAGTTGACCTGGGGATCTCAAGAGGTGAGTGAGATCCTTCAACTATTTTTCTTTTCATGTGTATTATTTAAAGATAGTAAGGTTAGGAGCAAGTACAGGAAGGAAATCATAAGAAATGAGTCAGATTTGAGATAATAGTTGGTAGAGATTCAAGACAAGCCATAGAGAGTGAAATAGGAAATGTACATCTTGGATAAACAGAGTTGTTTTATATATCTTAAAGACAAAGACTTTATTTTTAAACTTTTCCTTTTTCCAATGTACTTTTCTTTATTATCAGTTAGTTAAGACAGCACGCCACTTAAAAAAAATAAAATTACTTAAAGTTATTAAATTTACATTTTTTCAAGTAGTAAATCAACTCTACCAACCTTACCTTGTGCACCAAACTGAAGTGAGAAGTCACAATTATTAAAAACAACAAAAAAGAAACTGCTGGAGCTTGAACCAGATATGGTTGCACCTCAGTGATCAGATCAGTGATTTTTGTATTGTTTATGTTTGTTAAGTTTTGCTTGTTTTCCTGCAAAATCTGGTTCCCTCCATGTGTCCGTATCATGAATAACATCAACAAATACGAATCAGTTACTATGGGATGTCTTGGGCTTTTCTATTCAATCTGCCAGGGTTGCATTAAGAGTTATAGTTTTGCTGACCCAGGCAAGGTTGTTGATGTTGCAAACCTGAGTGAAGGCAATGTCGTGGGAGTAGGAAGCGTTGCTATTGGATCTGACTGTAGTGTGGTAAGTAATCTCTACAAATTCTATTACTATGGTTTAGACTGTATGCGTTGAGTCAAACTGCTCACAACAATGACCGCACTTGTTTTATGGTGTTATTTGAAAGGAGAAAAAAAAGGTGAACATTACTCTCTTGGTTGAGGTTATGTTGTTGTTATGACAACAAACACACACAGTCTTTTGTGAATGTTTATTTTTAAAATGTTTTATTTAAAGTCTCAAAGACTTTTTTTCCCAATTAATAATGCAATAAAGCAACTCATATTGATGTTGAATAATCACATTTTTTATTTTTCAAGTTGAAAAAACCCATTATGTTCACAGTCTCTTATAGAAATGATAATAAATTTATTTATTCAGTTTTCATTTAAATTTTAATGTCTAAATTTCCTTGAAATAATCTTACGAAAAACAAAATTCTCTATAAAAATCAATGATAGATATGTCATCTGGATCATTTCAGTCCCTTCGGGAGAATGGCCAAGTCCAAGTGTGGAGAACTAGTGATGGGACTTTCTTGTCTGAAGTAGCCACGAAAGAGCCGGTGAGTGTCATTTGCAGTTGTAGGCATTATCAAGGAATAAATTATTTTAAACACTATACCGTTTCTGCATTAACCCTTTGGCTGTGGGGACAAGAATTTGCTTCCTTAAGCACTGAATTTCAGGCTTTTGACATATATCAGCTCACTGATATCTGAATAATTTGGTATAAGAATATGTAAATTTTGAATTTTCATGCATCCAGTTAGTAGTGTGACAAATAACCTTACCATTGAAAGAGTTAAATCATTTAATAACAGTGTGGAGAGCAAACACTGAAAATCTTTGTAAATTAGTAAAATTTGAAATAATAAGCAGTGCAGATATGAGTAAATGCAAATAAAACTGAAAAAAAAGAGGTGTCCAGAGTGGGATTTCTTTATTAGAATCAGACCCCCGCTGAAAGGGAGTTAAATAGTTGAATTGGCTGTATACCCTGAAGAAGAACAGTTATCAGTTTTATTTTATTGAATTTGTTATTTATCTGAATATTATCTTTAAAAGTCAAGATTAACTTTTACTTTTGATATCTCTTTGAGACAAATGATTCTATTATTATTCTGACAGGGAGAAACAATTGCTTGCAACAGCATAGCCCAGTATGCTGTTGTAGGAACAAAAGAGGGACAACTGTGTTTCATTGACCTGACCAATCCCAGTCGAGCAAGAGTCATCCTAATGCATAGGCTGTTCAAAAGCCCCATCAAACACCTTGTGTGAGTCTTTTATCTATGTAGTAAGTCTATTGGCTCTTAGAGCCGGAGTCTATCCAGGTTTTCGTATTGTGAAGCAGACAAATGACAATGGTTACCCTCTGGATAAGACACTGCTCTATCACTGATTAATTTCCCCATCCCAAATTGTGGATTGGTACTCATTTTACACCTGGGTGGGGTGAGGCATTTTAAGTAAATTTCCTTGCCCAATGAAAAATCATGAACCTGGTACCTCTTGCCTCTGTGCAGCGGCAATATTATAGTTCAGCCACTGTGCCTCCCTTTTATCTGTGAATTTAGGCTGTTTCTCTCCATTACCTGTCGTCTCTCATTCTATGGTGTATTACAACATCTGATAAACAGAACTGCATGTTTAACAGTACTTGATGAAATAGTGCTGTATTCTTTTAGCTTTGTTTAAAAAAAAATACCCTGTCAATCTAGATAGTCTACCAATACTTCTATTTATTCCTTTAACATTTGACAAATAAAATAGCAAAATAAAATTGGCAAATTTATTTTGATGGGGGAGATCAATTAGCCATGCCTTTTGCTCCCAAAGAAACTTATATTCATCATGACTTTTACTGATAAAGGGTCTTTTCTGGCGATGTTCAGTAATAACATCTCCTGATATTAACATCAATAATAATGATTATAACAATATAAGTTTATTTCATCTAACTATGGACATTTTTTGTACAGACGTGTTTTGCATAAAAACACAAAGGTAACTGTTTAAATGAAGGAGAGATATTTGTGGAAAAATAATAATTCATTTTCACAGGGTCAAAAGGAAAAGAATGCTATGGTTTAGTTTGAAAAATTAAAGACTAAAGATGATGATATAATTATGGCTGACTCGTTTGATGCTTTCAGATTCAATGGTGACCGCGGAACTTTGTTGTTTGTGGCATCCGATGATAATTTGATTTTCTTAATTGATGCCAAACCAACAAGTGGCTTCACCATACTGGGCTATGTTGGTAAGTATAGATTTTGCTTGATGAGCGAGCTCTCTTTCTTTCTGCCTTTGTAAGCCATCAACAATTGTTGCTTATAAAAAAATTTGAATTATAATATTTCATCTTGACTGGAGAAAGACTGTGTGGTATATTGAAATGGTAGAAAAGGGATAGTTCATTATGCAATATCATGCAGAGAGAAATTCGTACTCTTCTTGAGTCTTCAGTTGAAACCCTAGTTGGATAAGTGATAAGATAAATATTTTTTATCAGTGTGTATGTTGTTGTTTTTTTTCTTTTCTGTTAACCTGACTTTGAAAATACAAGTGAAGTCATCAGAAAAGAAGAAAAAATATAAGCCTGTCTTTTGTCATTGACAAGTTGTGTCAATTCCTTCTAAGGAAGAACTATAGTATGAAATTTCCCTATCACTTTCCAAACATGATTTGATAAAATTATTTTTAGAATAGTTTGGTTTGTCTTCTGACATTCAGAATTAAGAAATAGCAGTTCTTAATTCATCAACCAGTACTCATGTGCACTTTCACCTATGTCTTTAAAAAAAAATGATACTAATATATTTAAGATTGACAACTTGTAAAAACTATGTTGTGTGAATTTCATTCTTGCCATGAAGCCCTGACAGGGAGCATTCAGTCCCTGGCCACCCATGTCAAAGACCGTGACACAACTGTGGTTGTGGCTGTCAACAACAACACAACTATCAATGGTTCAAACGTTTTGTATCGTCTCAATTTCTCTGATGACCTGATCAGAGGTTGGTATTTGTCATTTTATATTGTTGTAGGTAATTGTCATTTGATATAGTCGTACAATTTGTTGATTGATGGGATTTCAACTGATAAGTAGAATTTTTAAGTGCAAAAATAAGCTTTCATGTGATGTAGATTATCTTTATAGACATCTTTTTTATAGATAGGGTTTGACATAAGAAATATGATACGGTAAAAGTCACTGATAATATTTTTGTCCTTTGGGAAGTTTACTGACACACCAGTTAATCAAGGTAAAAAAAGCTAGATAAAATTGAGAGCAAAGAAAAGCACTGAAGACCATGGAAATGGCTTGATCCAAAGCCTTCAAATTCTTTCTTCATGTTAATTATTTGGTTGGTGTTGATTATCACACTCAATTCTATTGTGTCTGCATTGCTGAACAGTCTTAATTATATAAAAATGGTTGCTTTAACAGCTTTCACGCCTAAACTGAAATTAAACAGAATAGTTTGTACTTGTACAAAACTTCCTAACCATTGTACACTTTTTTCTACTTGTTGTGGTGCTTGGTCTAGGGAGAAAATAAAACCTAAAAATAAGAATCTAGGGCTGAGATAGTTTACAGCCCAATGTTTTTTTATTCTTGCTGAGCATGGAGTTTAATTGTGTAAGAAAAAATTTCACATTCTATAATTTGTTCCCCACTTTGTTTGAAAAATAAAAACTGTTCACGTTTCCTAGATGTTAGAGGATTAGCTGCTATTTCAACATTTTTCTTTTCACTGGAGAAATTCAGTCTTACGTTTATTTTAAATGTGAAGGTTTGAGTTTGAATGTGAAAAAAATCTTGAATAAGGGATCTACCAAAAAACTGCCTTAGCAGCAAAAAATCTAAGTTTGATAGATTCCTGGTGTTGTAACTTAATATTCTCTTTTTTCCTTGCTCTGAATTCCATCAATTATGCTAAATTGATTAAATGAAGTGTTTATGTTGAATCATTCATCTGAATTTATTATGAATTCTATTCCAGATATTCGGTTTAACTATAAAAGTCCCATGTGCGACATCAAAGAAGAGTCGTGCCACATGCTGAAGATGGGTCTACGTCACGCCATCTGTGGGCTTGCCATCGGCCAAGGGGAGGTAGTCTTTGCCTTGGATATGGCTACAAAAAGGCTGATAACTCTGGCAATGCCAGAGCCAGATAAAAAACATAAAAAGGTAATAAAACACAATCTCTTGTGTTAAAAAGGTATAGCTTAAACAAGCTACATCCTAATAACTAACCACTATGACTGCAGTTGAAACTAGGAGTGGAAATTTTGCACCTAGGTATGTCGTGAGAAATGTTTTTAGTCTATTGCTTTTCAGGTAAATATCTTTTTAACCCTTTCGCTGCTAAGGACACAAAAAATCGTCAAGATATGCCTGTTCTTATACCAGATAAATCAGATTTCAGTAAATTGACATATGCCAAAAGCCTGAATTTCAGGCTTTTGGCATTTGTCAGTTCATTTAAATCTGATTTATCTGGTATAAGATCACGTACATTTTCAAGGTTTTGCATATTTTAATAGGGTTAGAATCAGACCTCGCTGTGAAAGGGTTAAAAAATTGTCCTTTGATTGTGAAGAGACAATGATTGAACTGACCTGATTATTGTTTATAAAGCTTTATAGATACATCACCATCATTGTAATCATCATCTTCATTATGATAATCATCATCAACATAATCTTCATTATCATCATGATCATCGTTATCATCATCATAATTGTCATTATCATCATAATCATCATCATCATTGTCATTAAATTATCATTATTGTTATGATTATTATTATACATCTTTATTGTTCTATTAAATTTATTTTTATACTTGTTATTGATGATTATCATCAAATGATTCACCCTCTTTGTGTCTTGTTCTAGATTGACCTGCTCCTGGCGCCAACTGCAGAGTACCCAGGTCATGAACTGCCCGGAGGAAGTCTGTTATTCTCCCCTCACCTCAAGTGGCTTGTCACCTTTGCTTCAGACGGTCTCATCAAAGTGCGAAGCATCGGTGCTCTGGTGAGTTACCCCAACTCTTGTGTGACATACTAAAACCTGCAATTTTAAAAATTTTGTCTTTGTTTTCATCATCATCATGTCATAGCTTGTCTCTATGTAACAATCCAGTCTTTGGCAGTGTTGCTGCATAGGAGCAGGTCTATGTCTATGCATCAGTCAGTCATTTAATTGGAAGAAGATGAAGAAGAAAAAAATAAAAAAGTCAGTGATGTTTTTTTCTCCTTAACTCTTAATCTTTTCCTTATTTATGTTTATTGTCATGTATTAGGTAACATCTTTCTATTTTTTTAGTGATCATAGAAGAGTAACACTATAGTATTGTATTGTATTTCAAACTATTCCTTCAGGATAGAACGGCTAGCATAGCCAGTCATGAATATATCACTGGGGGAGTGAGAGACGTTGCCTTTTCCGATGACTGTACTTTCATCCTGTCTGTGGGGTATGATGGGATTGTCAGCTGCTACAACTGGAAGTAAGTCCATTTATATCTTTCTGTCTTTCCCAGATGACTTGAAAATGGAACTGAATGAGTTTTAAACTCCCCCTTAGGATACTGCTTTGTCTTTTAACCGTTGGCTTTTAGCGAAGTGATGTGAAATTTTTGCTTTTACTAGATTTCCAAACTCTCAATATTTATTATAGTTTTTAAACCCTTTAGCACATCTCTCAATTTCTAAGGAAAGGGTCATAACATAGTAAAAAATATTTGACGCATACGTGAAAAGTTAATAGAAAAATACTAAAAATTCATCTAAGAGCAGTGAAATGATGTGACAACAGGAAAAAAATAAAAGTCCAAAGAACTTAATGACAAGAACCTAAAAACGAAATTTATTTCCCCATCCAGTCTACTATTCGTCACTTTCTTGTCAATCTCTGTTCATGCATTGCATCTTTCTTTTTTCTATTGTTCCTCTTATTATTGGAACCCCAAAAATGTTTTGAAAAACAGCAATGACACAGAACAATGCATAACCTTTAACAGTTTGCATATTTTAGATAAGCATTATTCATTTTAGCTACCATTGCTTTTTTATTATTTGATTCACTTAGAGGCTAATAATGAGAATCACATGGAAATGATTTAACTAATAAGAATAAAGGAGAAAAGAACATTTTTTTCTTCTTGTTCTTCTTCCAAATAATTGACTGACTGATTTGGTTAGACTGAGTATTACTGTCAGTGCGCATGTCAACTTTGCATGATTCTTGAATTCATCTGCTTTAAAAGTTAGTCAGTAATTTTTTTAATATGACCTAAGATGTGTTGAAAAGGACATGTGACAGGTAATGAAAACCAAATGTATTGTTGCAGCCATTTGAAGAATAAGTCCAGTAACAGTGCCAAGCTGAAACGTGACCGAGATATGGAGTCTGTGGGCCGTGAAAACCAGAAACTGACTGAGTACCAGGAGTGGAGACAGCCACACGTCATCACCAGACGTGAATCACAAGTAGAAAAAGAGAGAAGAGTATGTAATAGTGCATAGTAGTAATAGTCAACTCCTCTTTTTTCCTTTATCCTGAATTGAGAATAGAAAAACAATTTATAAGAATTTTTTCCTCCCATCATTTACATGAGCTATCTCTCTCATTCTCACTCACTCATTCACTCACTCACTCACTCACTCACTCACTCACTCACTCACTCACTCACTCACTCACTCACTCACTCAATTAATCACTCACTCAGTCTCATGATATGATCTGCTGATCGTCAGGGGTAGATATAGACAGACTTTTTCACAATTCCATGCCATTTCTCTCTCTGTCTGTCTCCGGTCTTCTGCAGCAGCTCCTACATTTTTATTCCTGTCCAGTCTCTTACATTGTCCATCCACAAATTCTAAGGTCTTTCTGTTACTGTTTTCCCATTAATTGATAATTGATTTAATCTATCTTTGTCTTTGAGCTTTAGACTTCAAGTTATGTCATATATATATAAATATATTTCTGTGTATTTATACTTTTTAAAAATTACTCAATCATGCAGGATCGTATTGAGCAGGCCAAGCAAGATGCTCAAACTCGAGACGAGATTTATCATTCACCTCCGCCATCTCCAAGAAAAAACGCCACTTGGCTGGAACAGAGGCATATTGATGTAAGAGTTCTCTTGTCTTTTATTCATTGATAAACAGATAAACAGAGGTGACATAAAACGTCTGGAGTGATTTGATAAAAATGCAATTGAAAGACATAATCGAGAGCAACCAAGTAGGCAAATACTTACTTTTTGCATTCATGTTTTGAAATTGATAATAGAATCTATTAGTTTGAAAAATCTAAGTTTTTCATTGCTTTGTGGTTGAAAAATATTTTATATTATCTTTGAGTCATGGTATCTTTCTTTTTTCAGAGCATTCGTCAAGAGAATGAGCGCTTTTCTGGAGTGAAATATGAGCTTAGGTCCCAGATTAGGGAAATCAGAAAAACGGTATGTAGTGAGTATTTTTTTCAGCCCAACCATTCTCAGAGAAGAATTGTTAAACTGAGCCCCCTTTAAAAGAGGCTGTGTCTCATAAATCTGAGTTTTCAATTCATGAAATGGTGTGCTCAAGGTCTTCATATGATACAATATATATTGTAGTATCATATTCAAATCATATTAAAGATGAGGGAATTTAATGTAAATTTTCAACTGCATGATGCAGTATTAAGGCTTAGAAAAAAAACAAAAAACAATTCAGTAGTTGATGTGTCCTTTGGTGGAGTTCAGTTCTTTTTCTTGTCATTTGTATTATTTAAATTTTCATCTGAATTTTTCTAAAAGTATTTGCTCAACTTATTTGGAAGGCTTAAGAGGCAACAACAATAACGTGCTATTGGTTCTAAACTTGCTATTTTTCAAGTATCAAACAGTATGATTTATATCACTAGATAGATAGTAAAAATAATTTATAGAATTTTGAAAGAGAGAAATGTGCATCAATATTGATTTAAAAAGAAGAAAACTGTGTACAGACATCATCCCTTTGTAAGTGTAAAAACACTTTTATGCATTACCTTGAAATACACGGTGCCTTGGTTCTTGCAGATCCAAAGCATGATGTCAGAGAACAGTGATCTGCCAGAGATAGAGAAACTGAGTCGTTACGAGTTTGATCTTGACATTGAAGAGCAAAACAGACTGCAGGCAGAGGGAGAAGCAGAAATCAAGAAGGTGAGGAAGGCATTGATACTTTTTTATACTCTAGTTAAAAAGAGAAAAAAAGGGATGCCTGAAGACCAGATGGATGGATAGGGTAAAGGAGGATATGAAATGAAAGAACTGGGCCTGGAGAAAGATGATGCAATAAACTGAGATGCATGGAGATGTGGTGTCCATTCATTATGGTAACCCTGCAGAATGCAAGATGAGCTGAAAGAAGAAGAAGAAGTTAGAGGTTTTGGGTTCAAACACAATTTTCCTTCATTTCATTCCTCAATTTTCTCTATTGATTCATGGTTTAAATTTTTGATTTGTTCTTTATCATTGCTCCCATTTTCTGTCTCTTTGTGTCTGTTTGGTTACACAAATGTCTAGTCTGTCTCTGTGTGTTGTGGCTGCCTGTCTGTGACAATGATGAGTCTGTGTATCGTTCTGACTTTCTTACCTCCCTTGTCAATCTTAACATACATTATCAAAAATACAGTTTTTACTCTTTTTTCAAAGACATCATAATAAGAATAAAAATATTTTGTTTTATTCTTATTTCTGAAAATAAAAGTTGTATTGTCTTGTTTTAGATATTCAGGATTGATGTTGTAGATTTTGCACACTTTCTCGTATGCTTCAAAATTTTAATCATTTTTCAGGTCCGTGAAGACATAGAGTTTGACAATCTGGCAAAGATTTATTTGAGAGAGAAAATCAAAGAGGAATGTTGGGACAACATGAAAGTCAAAGGCAGAGCACTACAAGTTAGTCTGAGATTATTTTATTTCTTGAATTTTGTGAACTGTATTTCAGGAAAATCTTATATATGAATGTATTGCTGAAAGGATACTGTTATATGTAGAGTAAACTCTTGCACTGCTGTCATTTGTGACCAAACCACATCGTTTGGTGAACTAAATATACATTTTTTTAAAAGTGAGTTACTCTCACAAACTTAAAGATCGTAACTTTATTTTTATAGCTTTGTTTTTTTTAAAGTGTTTTTCTTCATTAGGTAAATATTCAAGATGTTAGGACAAAGAAATAGGACGAAAAATAATTTCTATAAGTTACTTAGTTTATGATTTTTCTATGTGGCAACTCTGCCCTATCAACTGTACCTTATGTACCGAACTTTGCCAACGGGTCAAATATTTTATTTTTCATATGCCATTCATAGACTACTGTTTATAAAATTAACGTATGTAGAATAATACGAGCATTGAAAATATACTTTATTTTTTAGTAATTTCTTTATTTTGTTAATTTTATTGACTTTTTGACAGGCTTTTAACTCCAGCCTGGAAGTGAGTAACTTTCCCCTGAGGGAGAGATCTTTGGAGATGATGAACATCATCAAGATTGTCTCTGCAAGAAGAGCGATAGAAGTCAGAGAGATAGAGGTAAAACTGAGTCAATATAACACCCTCACCCCCCTCAATGTGTCTCTGTCTAAAACGTTTGCAAAATAATGGTGTTAAGACGGAAAGGGTGAGTGAGAGTGTTAGAGCAGGCAAGTACAAAACAAAGATTCGAAACATGGCCTTGTGCGTAAGTTTGCAAGGAACAAATCGGGTGCTAAGGCTTCGGTACTCAGGACTTCTGCGTTATATTAGCTCTTAATTTCAGCACGGCTAAATACTGAGCCCCGGTCTGGCACAACGCCTCAACTGGGGGCAAAGTCAACGCCAAACTTTGTCCTATTTCATCACAGGCTTAGCATTGATATTACCACTTAAATGTGTATAGGTTTTCAAAAAATCTGATATATGTGGAACAGTCTCCTTATCATAGCAGGACAAGCCTGTGCTATTAAAATAACATGTCAATGAAATGGCTACATTAAAGTAAGGGATAAAAGTGCTTGCTTAGGTTTCTTCCCTTTTACTTATGAAGTTAAACCAAAACTTCTGTCCTCAGTGGAGAAGTTTTTCTTACCCACTTTCATAGGTGGCACTCAAATGACATCGAGCAATGTCTAGCCAGCTGTTATTCCTGGTCGTTGTGGAGAAGACATTTTAGGTTATGCATTGCTCTTTCTTACTTTCGTAGATTTTATGTGTTTATTTCGATCGATTTCTTTTATTTCTTGTAAACATTTTCACATTGCCATTTACTATCCTGCGTAGTTTCTTAGTCTAAGTACCAAGGTACAAACAACCGTCTGTTTAAGTGGTAATATGCCTTAATTTGACCATGGAGGATTGTGATCAAATCGACAAAACTACATCTAGTTGTATGGAGATTAGTTAGAATTAAACATCAGTTGTTAAGTTTGCTTAAGCTCTCAATTATTTTTTGTATCTATCCTTCCCAACTAGGCTCGGAAACAAATTGTGGAAGGCAGCAGTCGACCTGTAGCCAAGGTGAGTCTGTGATTAGATTTTACGTGACATATTACAATGCTTGAATTGTCATGAAAAAACATATCCTCAGAAACATTAAAAGATTGAGTTTGAAAAGAAGATTCAATTTGTCTGATTATTTTTCTTCAAATAGTTCTTTTGATTAAGAACAGATATTTTTTAGCCAAATAAAAAGATAATTTAGAGTTTGTTTGGTTTTCCCTTTGAACCCAAAGTAATAGCAATGGGAGTTAAATGTTTGCACTCACCAAGTGAACATTCGAGGTAATGATGTTGTAATTTTGATATTGAAAACAGATGAGGATTTCATGCTCAAAACTCTGTCTACTTTTTTTTCATCTCACACGAAATAAATATGGTTTCAACCCTTTATATGCTAAGGTTATTTCTCAAAGTACTAATTAGATATATTAAAAACATTTAGATTTGCCTGTTCTTACACCAAATTAATCAGATTTCACTGAACTGAGATATAACAAAAGCCTGAAATTCAAATTCAGTCTACTGAACACATTAATTTTGAAGATTTTTTAATATATTCTGTTTAGTTAGAATCAGACCCTGCCGTGGAAGGGTTAAGTTATCCTTAAGTCTGTATACTTTGAATAAAAAAGACACACTTTTTGATTTTTATTTTAAATAATCTTTTTGTCTTTCTGCCATCATGATCTGTTTGTTTCACACTTAATAAATTGCTTGCCAGTAATAGAGACTTTTTTTTTAGAATTGTTCCATTCATTATTTTTCCTGTCAGGATGAAGAAGGAGAGGGTGAAGAAGGAGAGGAACCAGGACAAGATCATCCATCCATATCCGGAAGTCTTGGTACGTGTACACATGGCTCACTGATGACGGAGTCACACTTGCCTCCTCACCGCTCCAGTATAACAATTACAGTTGTAGAAAAACAGCACACTGAACACAAATGGAAAACTTCGGAAATCCTTGAATCTAGAAATACTCTTGTCACACCTAAGTAACTTCTTCTACACTTCACGACAAAAAAAAAAAAAATTATATCTTCACATGGATCTTGCTCGTCAAACTTCCTTTCGCTCCTTCTCCTTCCACAGTCTCTCTCTCTCTCACTGCTCTTTTTTCCACCCTAACCACAAAACTTCCCAACCGCTCATTACAGCTCATCTTTTTACAATCGCACAGTCAATTGCTATCGTTATATATATACACAATAACTTTTCACGACACTATGACTGTTAACTGCATTACAGTTACAGTAGATAGAAGTACAATTTGCTTTAAAGCTTTATATTATAAATGCCCACACAAACCTGTACCGCAGACATTACTTGAGTAAACATTTTCAACGAATTACAAATTGTGAAGTAAGCTACACATATAACTGGTTAAACTTTGAGTTTTCTCCTTTCAGGTGCAAAATATGGTGGAGCCAATGAACTCTTTTACAACCAGTTTGAGCTGCACACTCGGGAGCAAAAAGTTCAGCAAATTATTTTGTTAGAGGTAGGTTATGATTTAAAACCACAGGAGGTAGAGAAATTGGGAAGCTTTGAAAGCATGTTATGTGCACTATGATTTTGTAGTATTTCTCTTTTTTTTCAGCTTTTAGTGATTGGAATGGACAACAAGGAAATTTAACCTTGTTTATCTTTTTGAACGAAGGCAGACAGCTCAGTCAGTACACCGACTGACTATCACTCAGCTCTGAATCCTCAGATCATATGGCTTGGGTTCAAATCCCAGTTAGAGCAATAATTTTTTTCAGGGCCTTCCTACCTGTCCACCCAGCAGAAAATTGGGAGCTGGATCTCTCTAGACTGCAAAAGTGAAGGTTGGCTTGGAAAGTAATGGCAACCTACCACTCTATGCCATATGCCTAGAAAATCAGAACTGTACTTCTCATCCCAGACGCTCAGGTATTGAGTATGTGACACACTTTACTTTGCTTTTTCCATTTAAAGACACTTCATCACCATCTAGATTTTTATTGCCATTTCAGGATGCCATTCAACGCATCAAAGAAGCTTTCAACAAAGAGTTTGATGAGGTCTACGGCAAGAAAGAAACAGAGATCACCAAGACAAAGGACAAAAACAAAAGGATTGCTTATATCATCAATTATCTCGACCTTCAAGAAGAGGTGGGGGAGCCTGCCATGAGCATTGCAGAGAAACCAGAACAGCTGCTAGAAGTTGCTGACAGTGAGGTAAATTATTAGGAAAAGATCTGGGTTTTTTTTTGTCATTACTCTTTTTTAGCCACGCTGGTCCAATAATTTTTCAATTAAAAAAAAAAATGTTTGTACTTTGCTTTTTATCTTAATTTTTTTGTCCTTTTTTAAACTTATTTTTCATAGACAAGGTTTGTGTTTTAAGTTGCTGGTAACCTTCAAGATTTAGACCATGACTTTGCTATATTATAAATTTTTGCCCATGCTGTGTTTAATTTACTCTCTTTATTTTATTTTACAAGATGACATATTACTATAAAACGTTTTAGATCACCCAAGATATCTCACCAAGAAAAAAGTGCCAGAGACTTAAAGTTTCATTCATTAAAAGAAATTCAAGCTTTCAATAATTCCAGCAAAACATCACAAATGCTTGATAAACTTTCTCTGTTGCTATTCATTGAACATCTTTCGTTCATTCTGTTCTACTTAATGTCCGCAGATCACAGTAGGGAAATATCTGACACCAGAACAGAGAAAGAAAGTGGAGGAGGAGCTAAGATTGGAGGAAGAGCGCTTGGCTATGGAAAAGGGAGACAATGCTCGGGAGAGGGCGCTGGACATGATGATGGGCGGTGTGCTGGAGATTAAAAAAGAGGACGAGCTGAAGAAGGTCTGTTTGTCTTGCACTGAATTGAACTTTAAGAAGAATTGGAGTTTAAATATAAAAAAGTAATTCATCTAAGAATGAATCTGAGAAGTAGATGAATAGATTTAAAAGTTTCCATCTTCAATTTTCTCAGTTATAGTTATAGTTATACTGTATCCTGGTAAATATAATAAAAAGATTTAAAACAACTCTGATATCTGAATATTTAAAGCAGATGATATATTACCAGAGAGAAATTATTTATTTTGATCATGAACTTCCTCATATTGATTATAAAATTAGCAGACCATGTGTTATATCCATCACTGAATTTTTTTATTAAGGGAATGATCTTGTTTTTGTATTAAAAAATGAATAAGGAAAAATAAATTTCAACAAAAAGTGAAGTAAAGTTCCTTTAGAGCTTAACAACTCATAAAGCCGAACCTTATCCTGGTTCCTCTAGCTTGAAGCGATGACAATGGCTGCCACCCTCTGGATAGGTGGCTGGTCTATCACACATAAATTTCCCCAACCCAAATTGTGGATTGGTACCCATTTTTTATCTGGGTGGGGTCGGTTGAAGCAATTGGAGTATATTCTCTTGCCCAAGGAAAAACCGAAGTGTCAACGGTAGGAATGGAATCGGGTGGGCCCCTTGGTTCTATGCTGTGTCACTACCAGTTCAGCCAATGCGCCTCCACATATTACAAAGCCTGGAGAAGATAAATAATGTCTAACAACCATTATGAACTTAATGCTTGGTAAAGAGTTTTATTTTTTCCCCACACTGACCATTATAGGATATTCCAAAGCCTACCTTCATGATTCAAAAGAAGGAAGAAGACTATAATGAAGAAGAACTCAGGCTTTTCAAAGAGTATCAGAAAAAAGTCATGGAACTGCAAGAGGAGAGAGAAAAGTATAGAAAGGTAAGTTTATTGTGTTATTGTTTTATTGGAATGAAAATATCAATGATGTGTGGAACAAACACTCAAGTTTAATGCAAACAAGTCAGATGAAGGGATTGCCCAAGTGGATAGGCCAATTGTCTTGTGCTTACAGACAAGGGATGGGTGCCGTAGCAGGTCCTGGCCTAGAACTCTTTCTATAGTCGCTTTTCTTGTAATTTTTCTCATCTGCCCTGCTTTAGGGGAAACTTTTACTTTTAGAATTTCTTTGTCTTGGTTTTATTTTTATTCTATTTTCATTGTAATTTTGCACTGCTTTCTCCTGAAGTCTTGTTCATTTGTTTTCACTCGATACATATGTTTTGTATTTTAAAAAATTCACCATTATTTTTTATCATTTAGATTAAAATTTAAAAAATTCTGAATAGACAAAACAAAATTACTGATATCATCAGGGCCCTTAGAATTTTGACCATTATCCAATCAAAGATTGGCTCCACAACAAAACATCATAATATCTGTTTATTGTAGCATCCTGTTCATTAATTAACTGACTGAGTAGAAAAGGAATGTGTATTTTAATGGATATATTGACTTTTTCTACCTCTTTGGTGAACGTAGCAACTGGAAACGGAACTCCGCAAGCATCAGGCAACAATCCAGGAGAATTTGCAGGCTTTTGATGATGCTCTCAATGTTCTGTTCATGAGGAAGATCAAAGTTATGATGGTCATCTATCAAGTAAGGGGTTATTTCTATCAGCTGAAACTGGACAATTTAAAGAAAATAAAAAATGAGCATATTTTTTTAATAAGAATAAAAAGAAAAAAAGAAAAAGAGAATGAAGATGTCCATATTTTTTTATCCCATTTTTCACCAAAAGAACCCTGGTCATTGCAGTGCTTGAATCATATACGGGATGATTATGTTACAGGGATAACAAGACGTAGTGTGGCCAACACATGTTACAAAAGCTATGCCATGAAGGGGAATATAATGAATAAGAAATAAATTGAAGGCATAAGAGTTCTTCTATAGATTTTGCCAACTGTCATGTTCCGGTCTTAAATATACTTCTTCTTTAAATAATGAACAGGAGGAACTGAAAATTTTACGTCTGCGACACTCCATGCTGATTCAAGAGGAAATTGAGACCAGGGAGAGAGATCTGACAGACACCATGGAACACACCAAACAACTCAAGGTGAAACATCGACATTATTAGTTTCTTGTTATATCTTTTTATGCAAAAAAACCCCATTAATTAAAATTGGCCCTTTTCCAACATCATGACAGTGTCACTTGCCTCGGTCTCCTAAGAATAAGAATGGACATAGATTATTCATAGGGTTTAAGCTTGATACCAAGAGGAATCACCCATTGTTGTCCCAACAAGCAATTTGTAGTAAATCTCCTGCCCAAGGATATCACGAAGTGCCAAAGTGGGTCTCTAACCCAGTGTGTTGGGTTGCCAGCACAATGTCTTACCGCAAGGCCATTTTGCCCACTTTTTATTCAGATTCGTTTTCTCCTTTTTTTTAATTCATGTATAATAGGTTACCATTTTACTCACCAACCAATGTAATACTTTTATTTTGTCCTGCACTGCATATACTTACTCTGTGTCTTTTTTACACTCAACCCTTTGAGTTATAGACAAGCAGTTTGTAATAGCATATTTTTTTAGATAAGGTTTGACTAAAGTTGTGTTGAAAAAATATTTTTTATATTGCTCCAACATAATCAAATTAGTGCAAACCTACCCTCGGTTTCCTAGGACTTCTTTGTTACCATTATATTCATTCTCAAATCTTTTCCTCACATCATCTACACTTTTGTGTGAAACTGTATCTGAGTTGCTTGAACTCCTTATAAGATAATATCTTATCCATATAAATTTTTTTGTTCCAGCATTTGGCTTTTGAGGCTGTGGCTGAAAGTAGGAAGAATGTTGACAATTTCCGAAATGAGTATGATAATCTTCAAGCGGAGGACAAATACGTTGACAAGTCATTCCGTCGAGACTTTGGGGATGTGTCCGCTGTCATGGTTGATGCTCTGTACAAACAATTCAAACGCAGACCTAGGTATGATGATTCACATTTTGTACCACGTCTTTAAAAAGAAATCTTGATTTAAATATAGACTTTTCTTTTCATTGTTGTCATTTGAAAGCTGAAAATTTACTCGCATGTATCTTTTGACCTGGTAAGTTTCAGTGCTTTGTTGTAACTTTCAGCTCAATGTATTAACCCTATCAATGCTAAGGTTATTTCTCAAACTCTTCAAGATTTTCCTGTTCTTATACCAGATAAATTAGATTTTAGTGAACTGACAAATGCCAAAAGCCTGATGGCCTATGGAGCCAGAGCATATGCCAGTTTCTGTAACGTGAAGTGTATATAATGACAACAGTTGCGACCCTCTGGATAGGATGCTGGTCTATTGCAGATTACTTGCCCCAACCCAAATTGTGGATCGGTACTTATTTTACATCTTCGTGGGGTAAGGCTATTGGAGTAAATTTCCTTGCCCAAGGAAAAACGTAAGTGCCACTGGTAGGAATTAAACCTGGCACCCTCGGATTCTGTGCTACCTAGCTACCCTTTTTGCCACCACGCCTCCTTGTATCGTATAAGTATGTATAATAATTATATAATAGTCCCCACTTTGACATCAACCTTTATGACTTCATCTCTTTTGTTTTATTTCCCTCAGGTCGATGAAGTACAAAGCCCTGGATTCCCTTGGCAGTAAGTCCAACAACCCGTTCAGTGACCGCCCTACGTCTTCCATGATACTGAGCCAACAAAACACCCAGATGAAGCAAGCCATGGATGAATTGGATAAACTAAGCCATGCCCCTGAGGGATGTGACCGCATTGTCTGGGAGAGACTGTGCAGACTAAGACATACCAAAATGGAGACAGAAGCTTTGGTAAGTTGATGATATGTTGATCCATTTTTTCAAGTGCACTCTCTTTATACATGAGGGTAGATAGGTATAGTTATCTCTTTTTGACACAGATGAGATGAAAACTATTTTAGTATCATAAGCATAGGGAAGGTAATCAAAATGATGAAATTATAATTAAAATATTATATAATTATTTACAGGTAATGAAAAAATGAGTATGAATGAGAAAATTATAGATAAACTTACATAGAGGTAAGAAAAAAAATCAAATTGATATAAAGTAAAGTAGATATTTTAAAACGTAAGCTAATTATGTAAATTTTTCCCCAACAGTTGAAAATTAAGAGCAATGTGCTGGCAGACATGTTGACCTTTCTACAAAAGCGCCAAGATGAGGATGATCGATTGAAGAGAGAAATTGATGATATTAGTCTCCAACTGAACAGGTTTGAAGTTCTTTTTTATTCCAGGATGTATACTGTTTTGCCTTTGCCGTGGTGTGCAAATCGTATGCTTTATAAAAACTTAGTTTTAGCTAAAATACTCTTTTATTAATAGCATTAACTGCTTTTTAAGAGCTCTTAAGAGTAAATGTGCTCTAAAAATGTATGTATTATTATTGTTATAATTATTATTATCATTATTATTCAATACTATGATTATTGGATATTCCAAAATTTGCTGTATAATGATTATTTACTGTATTATTTAACTGCAACAATTTTTTGATGACTTTCTTTTTGCTTTTACAGGTTGAAAGAAGATGAGCAGCGGTTCAGTCTGAATCTGGAGGTGCAGCTGCTTTTGAAACAGGGTCAGATTGAGGTGGATGCCGGGCCATTCATCCGCGACTTCAGGGACAGTGTTCTCATCCACCGCAGTGTTGTAGAAGATCTGAATAGCACAATCAAGGTTGGGTGATTTGTAATCATTGTTCTTTCAAAAGTTACATTTGGTTGTTTTCCAGGTATAATTGTGTAACCCACTTTTTTCACTAAGTGTTCATAGCTCCATGTATATTATCAAACTTAAGAATATACAGTTGAGTGAGTTAAATTCTTTGTAGCTTATAAATTGATTAACAACAAATTTTTGTGGCTTAGCGCTCAAAACATCTATGCTATCAGTCACCATGGTTTGGTACACATGGCACAGTCCATACAGCTGAGGTACCCCTTTGAAAAGAGTAAAGTTAAAATATTTTGAAGAAATTTGGTTTTCATTTTATTTCTTTAACTTACATCAACATCAACATCTTAAATAATTTATTCTAAAGAGAAACAAATTGAAAAAAGAAAAACCTTGACAATTAGCTCATGGTTTTTAAGTTTATGAGAGTAAATCAGTTTATCCAAGATGTACCTCGTGTACTGAACCATGGTTACAGGTAATCCTATATAACTTTAACTTTAAGTCCGGAAAAAAATGAAAAGCATAACATTAAAGTGGAGTTTTAACAACATTTGATACAATATTCTTTATTCAAACCTCCAAGAAATCATTTTTGTTTGCTTCCTCTTCTACCAGCAACTTGGAGAGAGTAAAATTGCCAGCATGGTTGAGAGTAAAGACTTCAGGAAAGGAATTATCCAGCTGGAATGGTGAGTAATTGGCAGATATTTAATTCAAGAACTAAGTCACAAAATTCTTGTATGAATTATTGTGGAAGGTTAAATGACTAAGAACTTGAGAAGGTCACAACAAATGTAAGAGTCAGACGAGAAGTTGTGTAAAAGAGTTTAGCGTAGTAATAAAAAGGTAGATGGAATAATGTGAAGTGTTTCTGTTTAGGAATGAGTTAGAGTAGAGACAAAGAGGCTGTAGATCTGGTCTCTATAAGTGAATGTGTGAATGTGAGAAAATAAAAACTGTAAGCTGTGCATCCCTACTTGACCTTAAGGGTCTGCATAGAAACAGTGAAGAAGAAGAAGAAAAAGAAGAAGACTCTCTGTATTAAAGCAGTAGACATCTTATATTGGCCATGAATTCATTCATTAATATGAGAAATAGAGAAATGATTATCATAACAATAGTCAGTAGTGATGCTGATACATTTAAAGAAAGAAATGGAAATATCAATATCAATAATGCAATGGGTAGGAGGCGCGGTGGCTGAACTGGTAGTCACGCAGCATAGAATCCAGGGGTAACGGGGTTGATTCCTACAGTTTTTCCTTGGGCTTGGGCAAGGAAAATTCAGTCCAATTGCCTCACCCCAGTAAAGTGTAAAATGGTTACGAATCCACAATTTGGGTTGGGGTAATTGGAGATAGACCAGCGTCCTATAAACATAGTTGCTCCTTGAATCCTGATTTGACCAGCAACATAGCTCAAAAGGGTTGAGAATCCATCTTGGAACGAGTTGGTTGGTGGTTTGAACCCTGGCTTACTCATACCCGAGATGTTGAAATCAGCATTTTAGCAGCTGTCCTGGCAGGCGCTCAATGTCATGGGAACAGTGCTAAGTATCAGTATACTCTGACAGGGTGAGATATTTGAGTGAGCCCTCCATTTATATGAGGCAGCACATTAACTTATCTAGAGGGGATTGCCATTGATATAACCTGAATTGTATTAAACAGGCAACAACCAACCAGCTAACAGAATCCTAATGTTTTTAAAAGGTATGCCCCAATACAAAAAAGTAAATGTTGATTTACTTTTTGCATTTACGTATGAGTTGCATTTTGATTTTTCATTAACCTTTGACCTCTCAACTCTAAGGGAGCACAAGAAGATGTCAATGCAGATGGAGGATCTCAAGAACAAGATGAAGGACATTCAATTCATCAAAGTCACCAGGGAAATTCAAGCAGTGAGTGAAAACGACAGTGTTGATATTAACTCTTTCAACCCTAGATTTTTTTGTTCTCCAGGTCGCACACTCTCCCTACACCTAGTATCTACAGCAAGTACAAAAAAATATTTGATCATTTTGAAATTTGAAATTTTCTGTTTACTTTCAGTGTATAGAATATGAAAGTGAAAGATATAACTGCAAAGAATTTCTGGTAATATGCACAGAAGTTAAAACACTCGATAATGCTAACAGAATATTTCGGTGTTAGGATTGTGTAAGTCATATAGGTCTAACTCTAAGAAACACCCCATAAGTTCTCTTAATTCTAAGAATTAAAAAAAAAAAATTACTAAAAAGTGTAGAAATTTGCTACACCAAAAAGTTAGCACAGTGACAATATCTTCAATATATTCAATATTATACATGTTTAGCAGCTATTTTATTGAGCTGACTGCTTTTGAAAGAGGATTTTTAATTTTCTTTCATAAATAGACCTATCAGTACATATTTTTCTATGAATTTCTTTGACAAGAAACCACATTACTCTTTTCAAAACTTTGTATGCAAAAAATTTGAGTGTTTGATCCATATAAATTCAAGTGTTGATAAAAGCTGTCTGAAGAATGTTTGCATGCTTATGCAAGGAATGTCATCCATTTTAAATTTTTCTTTATAGTTCTTACAAGAAGATGACTATGAAGCCAAGAAATCAGCTGAGATTGCAACTCTTGAACAAACTATCTTACTGCAAAAGAAGGTAAGAGTCCTCATGAATGCCGAGTACAATTAAGATCTGATTTCACATCCTTTCTTTGAGCATACATAAACTCATTGATGATGACATTGATCAACAAAATTTGTGAAAGATGTAGACTTTTTGTTGATCTCAAATCTTAAAACTACTTACCAACAGGATTAAGTTTGAGTCAAACATGAAATCATATGCAGTGCTGATACGAGACAAAGCCAAAGAAAGCCGAAAAATGGAAAAACTAAAAATGGCCCTGAGTTGTTTTGATTGAGGCCAAACAACCCTCATGTATATTTTTCTTCTTACCTATTCTTTCTTTTCAGTTCCATGAGAAAAATGTCCAGGAGAAAAAGAAAGTCCTGAGAGACCTCTCCAAGCATGTGAAATACAAGACCTCATACAATGCCAAATTGGATACAGAGTTACTGGACTTGAATGTTGTTGTAAATGAAAGACGACTGATCGATGAAGTCAACGGTAAGCATACCCCCCCCCCCCCCAGTCTATTCACCAGAAACTCTTCTTTTTACAAGTTATATTAGTGGACACATTAGCGAAATTTAAATGAGACTGATTGCCAAATGTGAACAAGACTATCTGTGATCCATCTAAGTTATGTTGAATAATTGGCAAAGCCTAGCTATCTGAGGGGCCTGAGGAATATTTGTTGGTTATATTGGGCTTAGGTCCGGGTTTTACCTGGTATAAAGAGGCAATATAGTGACCTGGAAAGCAGTTTCTGAAATTTTCCATGTGATTTTCCTAAAGTGATCATAAGAATCATTTGATATTTTGCTTGTGTGCTTTTAAATTTTGTTGTGAGCATGTATAAAAACAAAAAATAACCCAAAAGCAGCAGTCCCCAGGGAACATTGAAAAAAAATAGGGGGCAGTCCTAAGAGAGTTAATGAATTTAACACAAATAAATTTTGCTCTATTTTTTTTTTGTAAAACATGTTTATACCAAACGAAGCTACTACATGTATATGTAGTGCCATGACAGTTTGATATTTTATATGCTTTAGTTAAAGATGTCAATTACGGTTTATTTAACTGACAGTTATAATCTCATTAGTTTTACTTACTACAATTTGTCTCCATCTGTTTTCCCAGTGGACAGTCATCAAGATGGTGTGACAGACAGACGTTACCATGAAATCGTACAGAGGAGGAAGTTGGTTGACCTGGCCAAAGCCCAGGCACAGGAAGTGGCCGTTTTACGAGCAGAGGTGGAAAGACTTCGAATGCGAACCTTCCCTGCTTTGGTACAAGTTGAACGTTAGATGTCTCCAAGAAAATGAAAATGTGATCATGTGGCTTTCCTTTTGCCTTCGTACTTCTACCTTTCTTTTTCATAATATTGAAAAAGAATGGATTTTTTTTCAACTTTTAAGGACTAGCAAATACCAAGTTAAAAAACACAAAAGGAATGAGAAACATTAAACTTGGAATAAGGATTGAAGATTATAATTTGGAAGATTTGGACAACTCTTAGCAAGTCACTTTAAATGTTTGCAATAAAAGTTATTATTTATCGTAATGAGACTTATACGTTTTGTCTTAATAAATTATGTCTATCTATGAAGAAGTCATTCTTTTTGTTAAGTTAGAAAAGTATCAAGGAGGGAATATTTGGAAAGGGAGCAATAGGTCAGACTGAAATTTGTGACTTCTTTTTTCTTGGAACTAAACTCTTGATGACTTGATGGATTGTTTTGCATACAGTACAAGATTAATTTAAATGTACAGACTGATTATTTCTTTTTTTTCTCTTACATCTTCTGTAAGCTTAGTGCAAGGTGTCTATCATGCTTTTCTTTTTTTTTTATTGTTGATTTACCACATGTCTATATTTGAATTTATTCTTTAACCAAAGACAAAAAATTGATTATTGAAAACGAAGTTTTTAAAAATTATCCTTACTTTTATCATAATTAAGTTACTGATTTCTGTGATAAACATATTTTTAGGCACTATTTTTTCATATGATTACGTTTTGTACTCTGTATGTACTTGGGAGTTTAGTGAGTCGGCCATGTGAATACAGAACTTGTGTACTTAATGAATGAAAACATTGTGGAGTTACAAAGCAGCATAAAAGATAAACTAAAAGCTTGAATCAAACTCAAATTGAAAACATCTGTTTTATGTTATTGTACCAAGCCCAGCAAAGGGCATTGTAATATTCAAATGATCGATTAAATGGCTAAATTGGAATTCCATTTAATCAAAGTTATTTAATTTCAATATTTGAAAAGAAATCACAAATTCAAGTTTTTAAAAGTCATTAGTCATTGATCATAATATGATACAATTCTACAGAATAATACGAGTGAACTGATATAGAAATAATCATTGATGTGATGGAAGTGATATTGTAATTCCGAAAGTGAATTAAATAATTTACTTTGAAACATTATTTTACAGAAGATCTTTCTTGCTTTATGTTGCTTTTAGATTAATCGTCTTTGGTCTAATTTCTCTTTTTATTTATCTTTTACTGATAACTTGTGTTCCTTTTGGTTGATTCTTATCTTGAAAGACGGTTGAAAGCGCCCTAAAAAGTAAAGTGAGTCCCATACTTAATACCTGGGTGTTGTGGCATGTTGTATTTATAGGTTCTGTACATGCATTCATATCCTGTTTGAATAGAAAAAAGCAGGAGATAAAAAAAATGGAGTGTACTTGATAGTAAGAAAAAAGACTAGAGAACATGGTGGTCATGTGAACCACGGATGTGGTCCTATTCATCAACACAAAAAGCACTCTGATTGTGTTTTTTTTCTGGGTTTTTTTTATTTTTATTTTTTTTATTTTATGTCTTTTTCAACTGCTACTGCTAAGGTCATATCAGTGCCCAGGGGTAAGGAAGCTGAGAGTTTTATTAAAAGAACAGCAAGACTTGGAGCCTGCCAGAGACATTTCACATAGAAATGGTTTACAATAAAAAATAATATCATTTCTCAAAAAAGTTGACAAAGATACTTAATTATAGGCAAAAAGTCACCTCTAACAGTCACAGAGTAGAAAAGAACACACAAACAGGTGATAGCTACCACCCACATAATAATTTATGGACCAGGGAGACCCAGAATATTCTACCACCTTTTGTATACAGAAGTACTCTAGACAGCAAGTGACTTTGTAGTTAGTTACCACAATGTAAGACAGGGGGATGGTCACAAATCTGTTCAGACAATAGGCAGAATCAAGATACAAAAAAACTATGTGTGTATGCTTTTTAAGGGAGCACTTGAGAGAGTGTTCGAAAAAGCGAGAGGATAGGTAAAGCCAAAAGAGAAGAAACAGAAGTAGCGCCCACCAGAGACGCCCGCCAACCGACCGCGCACACTTTTTGCTAGTAACACTGGTGACCTTCGCCATCACAGAAGCAACCAAGAAAAGAGACTTCAAATAACCGATCACATAAAATTATAGCAACACGACCTGTGAATTCTCCAGAACGCGCATTCTCTCATCTAGATATTATGAAGAAAGTAAATTGGCATTTTATTTTGAGAAAATTGGTAACTAAATAGGTAACTCTATTTTAATTCAGATGTATTCTTCTTTTCTTTAAAAGAAATCCACGGGGTTTTGTTCTCTCTCGGGTTTTGTTTCCCTCCGTAATAACCCCTAAATAAAAGATGAATAGATACAGCTCCATCTCATAATGCAATATCGATTATGTTCAGGTTGTATATGAAGATAACAATAACAGAGAGGTAAGAACATGCTGTATTAAAATTAGCAACTCCTATTCTTATACATCTTCCCTAAAAATATTGTAGTAGACACTATAAAATAACAGACGGAACAGCATTATTCCTCCATAAAAACAACATTTGAAGAATACTTTAAAAAGGGCTTCAATAAGTACGGGGCCGACCATCCACATCTCTTCCAACAATACTGAATCAATTTTTAAAAATGCTACAAACAACACATAGAAACAGCAAACATTTCTCCAGAACAACAGACAACAATCCCTCCTCAACTAGACTACAATCAGAACTCGCACAGGATAGACATACGTGAAGGATGATACGCGCGACATTTCTTACAAACAATGCACAGTTTACGGCAAGCGTCCATGCGACCGCGCAGCCATTATCTATGATCTATCTATAGAATAACAAATACAATTGGCGGTGTCCTTTTCTTTAACCACGAAGATATGAGTAGCTTCTACGGTGACAAAATGGTCAGAGCGGCGAACATTAAACCTTAGGATGGAAGGTTCGAGCCCCAGTCCAGCCACCCTTTGATGAGGCATTATGAATACCAATTTGCTAATGACACAACGCGGTGAAAAGATTTAAGAACTATCTATCTAGCGCTAGACCGTCGGTGTTTTATCAGCACTTCCAGTACACCGCAAAACAAAACCTTCTTTTGTAAATAGAAGACATGCCTTTGTAATAAGCTACACAACTGCCATACCTAACCCATTCATTACAAAGCTTTGCAATGGAATCTTTTCATCATGCTAAACGATAAATGCTGATAATGATAACCTCACTATTATGCTGTTAATTCTTTATAATATGGTCTTTTGAACGTATGTACGCCGGTGACGAAATGACAGCTTCTCTCATACATTATTCAAGACTGATCTTTCCCCCACAGAACCCATAATGGCCATTGAGTTGCAGGGCGCCATGCAATAACCCTGTGGGGAGGCTAACTGATTCCTGCAATGGAAGAAGTGGCAATTGTGTATGACTTGTTAGAGATTGTTGTTGAAATGTTGTACTAATTATGATGCAACTTTCGACAAGATGAATTGTACAACAGCAGCAGTTAACACGGCAAATCAGTTTCTAATGAGGGTTTTTGAAGTCCATCTCAAACTTGCGTTGGACTACGATTTGCTTCACCGTACTAATTTCATCAATCCACAAAGACAGACAATACACTGCAATAGATCTCTATAGATAGAATAATTCTACACAAGATTTTCGTCTCCACTTAATACAGACTGTATGCTTTGAGTCAAAACACTCATAACATTGACTGCACGGTACCAACAACTGTATGCTTTGAGTCAAAACACT
>JAUEKZ010132262.1:0-12561 GCA_031471865.1 Melibe leonina | reverse complement strand
ATTTTTTTAAAATTTTTTTTTTTAATTCACTGGCCCCCCCCCCCCCCCCCCCCCGTCTCCCCGATATATTTTCATTCTTTTCTCTTTCCTTTTAAAATCTATTATAACATTATCATTTGATACTTCTTTAGGCATTTTTCAATCACGAACCCCGACCCCCCCCCCCCCAACCTCAACCCACAGGTCGTATATTGCCTTGTCAGATCATCTTGGTTGGTTGGTCGGTTGGTTGTCCATTTCACTTCCTTTTAAACAGTTTAGGTCACATCAAAGGCGGAGCTCTCTAGACAAGTCGTTAACTGTTGTGCTGAAGGTCCCGGGTTCAACCCCCTTCAGAGACGAATTTTTTTTCCGGGACCAGAAAATCCCGCTGTCAACCCAACCGTAAAACGGGTACCTGGCCCTCCATACAGCAGTGTCTTTGTCCCACAAACAAATTCTAACACACCTAACAGACACTTGTCTTGTACTATGTGTTTCAATGTTTGCTGTTGGCTGGGGAAAGTAAAACGTGTGAAGCGCTATGAGCACAATTCGTGGATATCAGCGCTATATTCTAAGCCTTTACTTTAACTTTTAACGTGGTGCCTCACACGGAGATAAATGGAAGGCTCCCATCCAGTCACAGTAAACTGACACCGGGCCAACCAACTAGTCCTAACAAGCACTATTCCCCACAACACAATGTGCCAGTTTCATGACGCGAGACTAGATTTTAGGCCCAGGCTACGTTCTAAATTTAACTCAACTTTGGTTCCCTTTGAATATTTTGAGCACTCAAAAAAAATTAAAAACAATTCACTCCGTACCGAAATCGGGCCAAATTTAGAACATAGTCTTGGACTAAGCTTTGGTCTCGCGTCATGAAACCGGCTCCAAGACCGTGGCGAGTCAGCTGTTAATATATCAGGTCTCACGTCTTACGTAGCGACGCAGACAGGATTTGAACACGCAGACTTACTGTTTCCGAAGCGGACGCTCTACCACATGGGCCACATACACTCCCCCCCCTTCTCTAATCCTTTTAATGCTAAAGACACCAAACTGTTCAAGATTTGCCTGTTCATATACCAAATAAATCAGAGTTAAGTGAATTTAGACTTTTGGCATAATATCATGTCAGTTAACTGAATTATGATTTATCTGGTATAATTTAAGAGCACGTACATTTTCAAGATTTTGCATATTTCATTTAGGTTCGAATCAGACCTCGCTGTGAAAGGGTTAATAATATCATGATAATATGACAAAACAAGGTTTGCATTTTTCGATGACGATGACTCACATGAATAACTCATAAAGTTGCCTCCAGTCTCTGACTACATACTACAGACTTCTTCAAGTTCAAGAAGGAATTCTCTATTCCCTTATTCCCAAATGTATCAATCGTCACTCTTCAATCACCAGATTTTTTGTTTAAAAAAAATAATAGATAAACAGTGTAAATAGCTCACTTTTCTTTGAAGGATGCACTACTATTATCTTGTGAGATCTTTAAATGTGATGGCTATTTTGATTTTGACCTTTATTTTTTGGACGCATTCGTATCCATCCATTTATATATCTATCCATCCATCCATATATCTATATATCCATCTATTCCTCCATCAGTCCATCCATCTATATAAATATCCATCTATCTTTCCATCCATCCATCCAACCATCCAACCAACCATCTATCTATCTGTCTTATTCACAATGTCTATCTTCGCAACTTTTCTTCTTTCTTTCTTTTATTTACTCTTATATTCCCATCGTCTCAGTCAAAATAAAAATCTTCATCCATCTGTGTAGATTATAACCCCCCTTTCATCCCGTATCTATCGCCTTCCTTTCATTTCTTTCAGACAATTCTCATCAGCATTGTATATCCTTCCTTCCCTTTTACCAATCTGTTTACCCATATGTCTACCTTATTTTCTGCTTTCTTCCTACCCATACCATCTCGGTATAGATTATACATATATAACATAATATCTTTGTATTAATAGTCAGTCACTCTGCTTATTTACCGCTTACCTCCCCTGAGACATTATCATCTCCCTTGCCTATTTCACGTTATGTCCATTTCTATTGGTTGTTTTATCAGCCAATCAGTCTTCAGTTTGATTTTGACGACCGGTTCGTTAGTCACCAAGCCGTTCCCCCTAGTCCCTCCACTCCTCTCCCCATCCCCCAACCCTTACTCCTCTCCCCTCTCCCTCATCCCTACCTTCCCCATCCACTCCCCCACCCCTTACCCCCTTACCCCCTTCCCCTCTCCCCCTCCCATAAACTCCCCATCCCCTCCCCCACCCCTACCCCCATCCCCACTCCCCTCTCCCTCTTCCCTAACTTCTCCATCCCCTCTCCCTAACCCCACTCCCATCTCCCCCTCTCCTACCCCACTCCCCTCTAACTGCCCCAAGGCCCTCTCCCCAGTCCATCTACCATACCCTCCCTCCACAACTTGTTTTCCCCCACCCACAACCCTCCCCCATTTCACCCAGCAAAACTCGCCCCAAGCAACCGCTCCGTGTGGAAGATAATGAAGATCTGCTGAGAAGACGGGAGAGAGGAGGGGCAGGGGTGAAGCCTCTCAGACGCTCGAGGATTCTATTCATACCGACTACCCGACTATCTACCGGGAAGCTCTTAAGGTCTAGAAATGATTAATCTTTTTGTTACGCCCCTTTTCTTCGCTTTTTAAAATATATTTTTCGGCTCTTCTCATCGGACTTACCGAAAATGGTAGCTGTTTTATCGTAAGGCTTGCTTGACAGTCAATGTTTTTTTTTATTCCCCGGATAGGTCGAACGAATTCATTTGAAAGTTTTCGTACGACTTACAAACCAAAAGATCAAGGCTTTTTTTTATTTTCCACGAATGAAGAACTGTTTCCGGTCTATTTATTTAGCTGTACTGTATATTCTTCATTTATTTATTCATTGATTCCTTTTTTTTTCAATTACTTCAATTGACCCTTTAACAGCCAGGTCTGATTCTAACCCAACTGAAAAATGAAAAATCTTGAAAATGTGCTTGTTCTCATACCAGATAAATCAGATTTTAGTGGATTGACATATGCCAAAAGCCTGAATTTCAGTCTTTTTTGGCATATGTTAATCCACTGAAATCTGATTTATCTGGTACAAGAATAGGCAAATCTTGAATAATTTTTGTGTCCTTTGAATGACACTGACACCATTAAATAATTATGTGTTTTTGAGTTCAATGCTGGCATTGTTGTGAGTATTTTGCCTCAACGCATAATACAGTCTATTACTATTGCATGGTCCGCGGAGAGGGAGGAGAGGGGAGGGAGGGGGGAGGAGAGGGTGCATTCGCTCAGAGCATTAGATTATTGCGCTGAAAACGTCCTGAGCTCGATGGGTGGATTTTTTTTTCTGCTAGTAGAAAACCCCACTGTCGACCCAGCAGTAAAATGAGTACTTGGCATCAATACAACGAGGACACACAAATTTGTCTTTCCTGTGTGTTTTAATGTTCGTTGTTGGCCGGGCAAAGTCAAAGTGTGAAGCGCGATGATTACAAGTCATTCATATCTGCGCAATAGAATACGCTTGCACTTAAACTTTAAAAATAAAAATATTTGAAGTTCAAACTTTTCTGGTATTCCTTGACTACTAATAAATGACTGTCCGTTTATCAGTCATGCTATTTGAGCGTTCGTGTGTGCATATGTGTGTGTGTGTAGGTGTGTGTATGTATGTGTGTATGTGTATTTGTGGATGTGTGCATGGAATGTGGTCTTCAGTGTTGTCATAATTTCTCTGTTGAATCCGTTGCTATTTGTTGTAAAGCTCTTTGAGCTCTTGGGAGAAAAGGCGCTCTATAAATCTATGTATTATCATAATTACTATTATTTTCACAGTTTTACAGTTGTCTATATCTATAGATATGTGTGTGTGTGTGTATGTCAGGGCGTCGCCTCCTGGTCACTACAGGTCGATTTAGATATTGTAAACAATCCTGATAAACCGTCTCAGTGCAAGAAGGTGAAAACATTCAGAAAATTGTCTTTGAGGGGAGATATTAAAGAAAAACGGCTAAATCTTAACACTAAACACCTTTCGATTATTGTTCGTGTTGTGACGAGTAATTCATAAAGGTGGGGGGTCGAAGGGATACAGTAGTGAAAAAGCACGTTACATCTGTGAGTGTGTGTGTGAGTGTGTGTGCGCGCGCGCGTGTGTGTGTGTGTGTGAGAGAGAGAGGGTGAGATTGGAAAAGAAAAAGTATGATCTAATAATATGCCTTATTAAAAGGGCACTGCAAAGGGTAACTAGTAACTGGACCCAGGCTTGAAGGCTTAACGTTCACCCTGTAACCCATTTGCCACCTACTATACAACTATTTACATTTTCTCGAAGAAAGAGAGTAATACTCTATCATTTCTAGGTAGCTGTAACTAACTCTCTAAAAACGACTTTATTTTCATCGAAGCTGTAAGCTGTACCGGGGTTGCAAGTATACTATATAATACACATGTAGCATTGCCCAAGCTTGAAATTAGAAACTTGGGATAGATAGGAATTATTGATAAGTATCCTCGCTCACCATTTTTTTTTCTTCAACCGTAAGCGTGATGGTGAAATATTCAGCGAGGGTAATTCCTGCGCCCCGGGCCATCATGACTACCTACTCGGGCCGATTTCATGACGCGAGACTAGATTTTGGTCCGAGGCTAAATTCTAAATTTAGTTCAATTCAGTCTCTCTTTGAATATGTTGACTATCAATTAAAAAAAAACAACTCTAAACATTTTACTCCGAACCGAAATTGCGCTAAACTTAGAATCTAGTCTCGGACTAAGCTTTGGTCTCGAGTCATAAAACTGGCCCCTCGAGTCCTCCAAGTACCGTTATTTTCGGACTTGATACTGTCTCCGTAGTTCAGTAGGTAGAGCACCCACCTCGATACCGACAGGTCGGTGGTTCGAACCAAGGCTGTGTAATACTTTGTACGTTAAAATCATCGAAATTATAAGCAGCTGTTCCACCAGGCGCCAACCAACCAACCAACCAACCCACTTACCCATTCACCCAATCAAACAAGCCAACTATCCAACCAACCCATCAAACAGCCAACCAACCAACATATCCACCAACCAACAACCTCCCAACCAACCAACAAACCAACCAACTAACTAACCAACCAACCAGCCAACCAACAAACCAACCAACCAACCAACCAACCAACCAACCAACCAACCAACCAATCAACCAACCAGCCAACCAATCAGCCAACCAACCAGCCAGTAACCTATCCAAATTCTTTACTTGGCGGATTTACCAGCTATGACAGCGGAAGTGGAGGAAATGGAATCACACGCACTGTCACGGTTTTAGAATATAATATTATGGGGGAAGGGGGGAGGGGGTCAGGGAAAGGGGAAGGAGGGGATGTGGTAAGGAGAAGGGGGAGGGGGAAGGAGGGGAGGTAAGAGGAAGGGGGAAGGAGGGGAGGTAAGAAGAAGGGGAAGGGGGAAGGAGGGGAGGTGGTAAGAGGAAGGGGGAGGGGGAAGTTGGAAAGGGGAAGGGGAGGAGGAAGGTGGGAAGGGGGGAGGGGTCAGCAGGTTGAATCATTGGTTAAAAGGCAGCGTAACCAGCAGCTCCTCTCTGGAAATAGGACCCCTCTCTAATATACTGCTGTTCACCAAAAACACAACAAACGCTTAGCTGCTACAGCAGACAAACACAGACGCGATCTTCGTATTTAAGTCTTGTGGTTAATGAGAAGCGGGGGTCCAATTTTTGCTGGTAACGCAGCCTGTTACTTAATTCAACGCCTCTGAGCAGGTATTTACACGGTTAAACTGTTCACCAAACACCAACTCACCTGTAAATGGCAAAATGGCCATTAGCACCGCCAACGCCCACAGGAAACTTCCGGTGATAGACATAGTGATCCTGGGAATTTTTTGTTGATTCTGATTGGCCGAGGCTTTTGAGGGTAGATAACTCTGTTTTTAAGATCAGTTACTCCACTTCCGGTGAATGGACCGCGTTGCTGTGTGGGAAATACAAAGGAAATGAAATGATTTGATTGGTGAAATAGCTGTGTGCTGTACAAACATTCAATTCTACAATGGCAATCGTTACTCACAGATGAAATACTGATCAGGCGAGAGTAACGGGGCTAGGGTCACACAAACTGATATTGATTGGAAAAGTTCGATCGTTCGATTCATTATCAGCTCAGCGATATAGAAATTAGGGAGGGAAAGAGTGAGTGTGAGATAGACAGACAGATATATATATAGATAGATAAATAGATAGATAGATAGATAGATAGAGAGAGAGAGAGAAAGAGAGAGAGAGAGAGAGAGAGAGAGAGAGAGAAAGAGAGAGAGAGAGAGAGGGGGGAGAGAAAGAGAGAGATAGAGAGAGAAAGAAAGAGAGACAGAGAGAGAGAGAGAGAAAGAGAGGAGAGGTAGATAGATAGAGAGGGAGAGTGAGGAAAGCGAAAGCAGATAAATTATGTTATCAGATAGATATATCGACTGATGGATGGGTGGATGAATGGATAGACGGATGGATAGACCGATGGATGAATGGATGGATGAGTGGATAGACGGATGGATAGATAGATAATGGATGGATAGATAGATAGATGGATGGATAGATAGATTGATGGATAGATAGATGAATGGATAGATATAGGGATGGATAGATATATGGATGGATAGATAGATGGATGGATAGATATATGAATGGATAGATAGATGGATGGATAGATAGACGGACGGATAGATAGAGGGGTGGATGGATGGATAGATATATGGATGGATAGATATATGGATGGATAGATATATGGATGGATAGATAGATGGATGGATAGATCGATGGATGGATAGATAAATACATGGATAGATATATGGATGGATAGATAAATACATGGATAGATAAATACATGGATATAATGATCGCGGTGCCCATACAGGGTTAATACATCTGCCTAAATCGGTATATTATTATTAACACTCTGATTAGGGCGTGTATCATGAGCAGATAGAGTTTGACGGGTTGTCACACATAATGAAAATAATATATTGATATTGATATAAGCAAAACAAGATAAACATCCACAGCACACACACAAAAATCCCAAAAATTCTTTGATGTTGTGGAATTTCAATTTTTTTCTCTAAATATTGAGCAAGTTCATGATCCACTGATGGTTGTCAAAATGTATTGAGAAATGAATACAATTTGTAATGATAACCATTGCGGACATGAGACAAAGTAAGAAAAAAAAACTCCAACAAAACTCCTCAGAAATGAAAAAAAAAAAAGCAATGAATAGAAAAGAACCATGTTGAAATGCGCATTGACAGTTATACTCAGCCCATTTGAGTCAGTCAGTTAAATGGAAGAAAAAGAAGAAGAAGAACTGCCCAGATATGAATTCGAACCTAGGACTTACCACAATACTACGTACTGTTTCAAAATTGGCATGTACTCGAAAATGAGAAAAAGAAATGACTTCTAAAGCAAAATACGAGATACTTTTGGTTTTGGCCCGATGTCAGCATACTGTGACTGGGTGTTAAATATTCGATATAATTTTCCGTCTTTCTCACTGTAGCAGCAGGTAAACTTGGCTACAGAGCTTCACCTTTTATATGGCCTAATCTGTGTAAAAAAGGGGCGTTACTTGTGACAGCCACCCAGCCACCATCAACTGGTCCAAGTGATCAGATTCATTTTTACCAAGGCTTTGTCAGAAATAGAGATGAAAGGTTCCGGGGGGGTATGAACTTCCTTCCGGTACGAAGTGACCTATTCATCATCATCATCCTCCTCATCATAATAATCATCATTATCATCATCATCATCATCATCACCACCATCATCACTATTATCACCACCATCCTCATCATCATCATCATCATCCTCATCATCATCACCACCATCCTCATCATCATCACCACCATCCTCATCATCATCACCACCATCCTCATCATCATAGGTAACAATTGCCAGATTTTTCTTTATGTGTCCACGGGGCGGGGAAAGTAGAGGAGAGAGTAATGGAGACGCGGTGGCCGAATATTATCATAACTACACCCAGGACGAATATCTTTCATACAGCGGAAACATTTTTGCCATGTCTTTTATTATGCTTTCCCAACTAACCAACCAAACCAGGCAGCCGCTCACTCACCTTCCCACCCTTGCACTTCCACTCTCCTGTCCACCGCCCGCTATCCCGTCCGCTCTCCCGCCCGCCGCCCGCACGCAAAATGGCCATCAAGCCAGGTCTGGAGCTTCAGATTGGCTTTGTCGTCCCCGTGTTATACAGAATTTTGGGAGTCATTAGGGCTCATCGTGTTCATCACAGATAATAACGCAATGTCTGGACCGTAAATCTCGTTGGTAAATTCATGATTAGGATTAGGATTTATTATCTATTATAATCTATAGCCTATGGATAATATAGGTGGTTTTTACTCAGCCCATCTCCGTCACCATGTAATTGAGTTGGTCTCCACCTCATCTGTAATTTTTCATACTATCGTCAGCACATTGTAACCGCAACGTCACCACATTTACGATAACATCCTCACTATTTCATGATGACATTGTCAGCATATCATGATGTTGGTGTAATAACATCACGATGACAACGTGACCTAGTCCAATGACAACGTCACCACATCATGATGAAAACGTCACCACATCACGATGACAACGTCACCACATAACAATGACAACGTCACCACAACACGATGACAACGTCACCACATCACGATGACAACTTCACCACATAACAATGACAAGTCACCACATCACGATGACAACGTCACCACATCACGATGACAACGTTACTATACCATATTAAGGCGTTTCCACACAGATACAAATTAATTGAGGGCTCACCCAAATTTTTAACCCAGTTACAAGATATTGACTCCGGGCCAACAGCTAGACTTATCACTGTTCTCATTATTAAAGTCTAACGGGCTTCTAAAACAAACAAGAATACAAACGGTTTTAGCACCCTAGGTATGACACAGTCGGGATTCTGATCCCCATGACCCACGGGTTCCTTAGCGGACACTCAACCACCTGTACCATATAATGGAGCCAGTGGTAGTGATGATATCATGCATAAAAGTTATGTTGTTGTTTTTTCTCCCAGCGTACATACATTTCTTGCCATTTTGGATGTGGAGGGTTTATGTTAACCCTTTCTTTCATTGCAATCGACACCAATATTTTCAATCAGAACTGACAGTTCACTGAAATCTGATTTATCTGGTATAAGAACACGTACATTTTAAAAAGAGTTTGTATATTTTAGTTGGGTTAGAATCAGACCCTCGCTGTGAAAGGATTAATGGCGACCGCCATGTCGGAGGAAAACAAATGACAGGATGGTAACGGGGGGTGGGGGGGGGGGGAGGGTTGTAAAGAGGGAGGAGGATATAGCCTGCCGGAAACGGATCTTCCGCCATTTTGGAATACACGAATGAATAGACCTTCCATAATCGGTGGAGAGCGGCCCCGCTGCTCAACAATAAATGGGCGGAAGAATATCCGCTTTAGAACCGGAAGGTCGGTGGTTCGAACCCCTGCCGCGTTATACGCTGTGTAGTGAATAGTTTATAACAGCTGAGGTTATATTTAGAACATACTGAGTGAATGTGAGATGGTTTATGCATGAGTGATTGTGATAGTGGTGGAGATGGTTCTGGTGGTCAGTGAGAAGGAGACAGTGGAAGAGGAGGTGGGGGGGGGGGGGGTGTAGGAGGAGGGGAGGAGAGATAAGGTGGATAATTGTTTGAAGCTATGTCGTTTTGTGAATTGTAGAAGTGGTTACTTGGATGTGAAGTTTCTTGTGTAGGCTGTTTTATGTTAATAATAATAATTGTAATAATAATAATAATAATAATAATGATAATAATAATGATGATAATAAAGTTAATTTCTACGGCGCCTTATGTGAAACCTTCAAAGTGCTTTACACATTTCCTACCCCCCTGCCCTGTCCAACAGCAAAATATTAAATGAAACATATATGACAGGACAAGTGCTCCTGAGAGGAGTGTTTTAATTAATTTTTGTGAAACAAGGGCACACCTGTATGGACGGCCAGGTACCTACCCATTTTACTGCTGTCGACAATGAGTGCACGTGAGAAATGGGGTAGAGATGGTGATGAGGGGGGTGGGGGGTGGAGAATAGACAAGTAGCGGATGCGATAGAGTTACTATTGATCGTATTGAAGGCCAGGTACCCAATTTACTGCTGGGTCGACAATGGTTGTGAGGGAGAAGGGGGTAGAGAGTGAGTTGGGAGGAAAGGAGGTGGGGAATAGATAAATAGCATATGGGATAGAGCTACTATAGCTCGTATTGAAGGCCAGGTACTCATTATACTGCTGAGTCGGCAACAACGAGTGTGTAAGGGAGAAGGGGGTAGGAGAAGAGAGGGGGGGAGTGGATAATAAATCAGTAGCAGATGACATAATTCTATCGCATAAAGCCTTCATAAAGGCGTATTTTTTATGCTTTTTGGGGGACCGGGGGTGGTCTTTTTTATTTGAGCCCCCCTCCGGCCCCCGCCCCCATTTTTCATTTTTTTAACAGGAGTTTGGCGACTTTCCTGTAAAGCCCTGCGGACAGGAAGTTCAAGTGGCTCAAGTCTGACATGATGCAATGGGATGCAATGAGATGCAACGGAGGAAAGGGGGAAGGGAAGTGGAGACACTGGTATGACAATATCCCTGTAGTCTGACAACGAAGTGGTCTTAGGGGAGATAGATAGATAGATAGAACCGGCTTGTTCGTGATGGGCAATATCATGGGGTTTTTTTTATATCGATATAGTACAATCTATTTTCAGTTTAAAAAAACAAAAATCATATATAGATATGTATTGATATGACAGTCAGGCATTGATAGATCGGTAATATAATAATATCTTAAAATATCGTAGAGGTGCAAGCAACAAGTCATCCCCTATAGAGCGTAGGCTCTACAATTTTCTGTTCTTTCAAATTTATCATCATAGTGTTTTGTTTGTTTTAAGTTTGCATGTTAATGTTTTTTTCCGTTTACAATTATTTTGTTGCAATTATCTGATAGCGAAAATAGTTCTTAGTAAGTGTTCGATTACTTGAGCAATTTCAATCTACATCGATATCATTCGATTCTTTCCCGTATTGTCGACAATATATAAATGTCGGCATTACGATACGATATGCCCAGCTCTAATATTGCAGATATCACCGCCTTCCGGCGCAAGGACGAGCTGCCTTGACGTCATCATTCCCCGTGCAGTCTGACGTCACAGACTCTGCAGCTCTGGTGGTAGAGCGTCCGTCATTGTAACCGGTAGGGGAGGAGGTTCGAATCCTGACCGCGTCATACCTAGCTAAGACGTTTAAATCGGTATTTTATTCAGTAGCAGCAACCCCCAACCCCCCGCCCGGAACACCGCCCTCTATCCCACTATACTGGTCTGTTAACCACTCCCTTTGTTTCACCTTTGATAACCACTGACTGGCCTAGCAATCCCCTCTCTTTTTACACAACAACCAACCAACCAAGCAAGACTGAGAGACGGGAGAACGGAAGTGAGATATTAGGAAGGAAGGAGAAATGGGAGAGAGATGGGAGAGAGATGGGAGAGAGAGAGAGAGAGAGAGAGAGAGAGAGAGTAAACGTAGAAATGATGTGGGGGAAAGATAGAAGGCAGATTGGGGGGGGGGGGGGTGAGATTGAGAAAAAGAGAGAGAGAGAGAAAGAGAGACAGACAGACATATCATAGAGAAACTGACATTTTGACGGAAAGTGTACGTGTGCGTGTGTGTGGGCATGGAAGGGGACGGGGGAGGGGGGAGGGGGAGTCTGACAGACAGACATATAGAGTAACAGTAACAGACTTGAGACTTGTAGACGGAGAGAGTGTGTGGGTTGTTTGGTTGGGCCAGACAGACTGACAGACAGAATGACAGATTCAGACAGACGGGCAGAGTTGAGAAAGCAAGACTAGGGTATTGTTGGGGGAACATCGAACGGCGAACAACAACCAGTCAACAGCGGACAGCGAACAGCCAACTGCGAACAGCGAGCAGCGAATAGAGAATAACGGTCAGCGAATAGAGAATAACGGTCAGCGAACAGCGATAAGCGGGCAGCGAACAGCGAACAGCGAATAGCGGACAGTGAACAGCGGACAGCGAGCAGCGAATAGAGAATAACGGACAGCAAACATGATATAGTGAACAGTGAACTGCGAATAGCTGACTGACAGCGAACAGCAGTATAGAACAGCGAACAGTTACCAACGGACAGCGAATAGCGGACAGCGAACAGTGAACAGCAAACGTGTTTGTGGTTGTGTTTGTTGTAGTGCTGATAGCTCAGGCTATAATGATGGTGGTGGTATTTATGGTGGTTATGTTTGTTATGGTGGTGTTTGTGGTTGTGTTTGTGGTAGCGCTGATAGCTCAGGCTATAATGGTGGCAGTGGTGCTTGTGGTGGTGGTGTTGGTGTTGGTGGTAGTGCTGATAGCCTAGGCTTTCACGGTGGTGGTGTTTGTGGTGGT
>JAUEKZ010132156.1:0-15216 GCA_031471865.1 Melibe leonina | reverse complement strand
ATATCATCTCTCAAAAAAGGTGACAAAGAGGTGATTTACAGGGAAAAAAATATCACCTCTCACAATTACAAAGCAGGTCACACAAACAGATTATGGCCACCACTCACATCTCACACTATTAAGGTCCAGGGAGACCCAGGATATTCTACCGCCTTTTGTGTACAAAAGTACTCAGTCCTTCTAGATAACAAGAGACCCTGTAGTGTAGTTAGGTACCATTGTGCAAAATATGGGAAATTACCATAAGTCTGTTAGTGTTAGGATGACAAGCAGGGCCAAGACTGAGCTCAGATATAAAACAGCTGTTTGTGTATGCTTATTAAGGGAGCACTGGAGAGAGCGCTGGAAAAAGTAAGATGATAGTATATAAAGCCAAAAGATAAGAGACAGAAAAAGCAACCACCAGAGGGAACCGCAAAAATGTCTTTTATCAAAGACCAGCAACAAATACATTGTAAGTGCGAGTTGCTTGAGATCTTGATATAATCTTGATGTTGCTACTATTGCTTACATGACTGCAAATAAAGACAGAATGGGTTTGCATGAGCGAAACCCTGCAGTTAGACACCACAATGTAAAACATAAGGGATGACCATTAACCTGTTCAGACAACAGGTAAGACCAAGAGGTAACAGATACAAAACAGCTATATGTGTACGCTTGAAAATGATAGGGGAGCAGTGGAGAGAGCGTTAGAAAAAATAAGATGATGGGTGAAGCCAAATGAGAAGAAACAAAAGTAGCACCCACCTACACCACCACAATTTAATGTTTGCCCCACACTTGGCTGCAGTATAAGTATAATGAGGTTTCCGTGTATATTAGCCCATTTTTCTTTTCTTTTGTCATTGTCATTAATTCAAACAATCATTAAATATGTTTCATATTGGACAACATGACAAGGCCAAAATTATGTATCTAGTTTTCATAAAAATGTATATGCATGAAACACTTACATGTGTACAATACAGCATTTAGATACCAAAATCTACATCTACATATGAATATGCAATGAGAACCTTGATGAATCGTTACATTTATTTCACATTGATGCATCTTTAATAGTGTGGTATTGTAACACTTATAAAAAGTGACCACATAAAAAGCTTGACTGACAAATAAGACCTGTGTTTGTAAATTTTCCTTTCTTAAGGAGAATACTGTAAATATCAATTGCACACATCAGACACTATTTGCACTCTCAACATGATAATACTAAAATTGAAAAAACCCCAAAGGAATGCATTTAAAGTAGAAAAATTTGTGTGAAGTTAACCCTTTCACAGCGTGGTCCGATTCTAACCTAAACAGAATATACAAAATATTCACGATTCCTGTGTTCTTTTACTAGATAAATAAGATTTCAGTAAACTGACATAGATATGTCTGTCCACTGAAATCTCATTGATCTGGTATAAGAACAGGCAAATCTTGAAGATTTTGATGTCTGTAGTTAGTAGTTTGAAAAATAACCTTAGCAGTGAAAGAGCAATACTCTTCATATCAAAGAAAGGTAGGTAGTCTAATGAATCAATATATATCTACACCTGTAATATCTAATGAATTTGTATCCCTGCATACTCCTGGTACAGTATAGTGTAGATTTGTCTGACACTACTGACAGTGGACAGCACTTGATACAATACACATTTCAAAAGAGGAAATTGATAAAACTGAACAATGTTGATAAAGGACAACAGTAAGAGTAGGCTTGCTTATTGGTTAAAAATTGGCCACAACTTCATATTATGAAACTGAAACTTGGTACATGTCAGTCATGTTGCTGAAACATAGAATTGTGGCCATAACTATTTTTATTTTTCAATGAATTCATTTAAAAATAAAATTGACATAAAGAAATGAAATATAATGTTCAGGATGTAGGGGTGTTCAGAAATGTTCATTCTAAAAATACGATGGCAATCTTTGATATTTAGTGGCAATTTTGCATTTTTATCAGGCGCATTTTCATTCACTCTTTTTCTTTCAACTTTTCTTTTCGACAACATACAATATCAAGGTTCATAATTCCACCACAAAGTGAAGTATTGTGAAGTATCTTCTCAACACGTAAACCATAAATACTTATAGACAGGATTGAAAGTACATCCTCTAGTATAATACATTGACCAATCTCAAAAATTGAGAGGAAAATATTTAATATGCATGTGTACATTATCACAATTTGTGTCACAATCCATTTATAAGATCTCAACACAAATCATTCTGCTTTTATGTGGTTGGTGGTTAACAAATGTTCATTCTCTCCAACATTTGTTTTATCTGTTCCTCCATCTCCAACTGTTTCAGACTCAGGTTTCTGTATCTGGACAGAGCAGGAAATAGGAGAAGGTTAAATAAATAGAGATAAATGCAGTATAGGACATAGCATGCAAGCAACCCCCAAGACTCCATGATACATGCATTGCATGCCTTACAGAAGGACAAAGATAAGCTGCCTGAGTAAGCTAAGCATGGTACAGTTGTTCTTCATGTTCAACGGCCTCAGAATTAATGAGAGTTCAAGAATAACTTGACTTTTTCAAATCCCTAATTTTTTAATTCATTATTTCTATACTAAAGAAAGATCTGTCTGTCTGTAATGGATATCAAGCAATCCAAAGAAATAATGAGACCTGGCATGAAATAACCCAGAGTGAAATTTATCCCCACTTCTGAGACCATTCCATATGAGTGGATTAACCGCGAGAACACCCACATGGGCGAATAGATTTTGTTTCATTCGACCACATGACTGATAGATAGGATATAATCATTATTTGTGTTATAAGTTTACCTGGTCGCCAGCTTCTTCTTTCTAGGTTGTCTAGCCTTGGAGATTAGCAGCACTTAAGTTCCCCTAGCCCGAAAACAACACTTAAAGCTCTCTCACTCATACACATACTCTCTCTCGCAATAATCTTGTCTAATTTGGATGGAGAGTGGTTATTATTTGGTTAATGGTTAGACAAAAAGAACCCCAGCTTCTGTCAATGGACTATTCAGGTTGAATTCAATCTTAATCACACTGCAATCTACAAAGGCTGAGGCTACAAGCACTTAAGTATTTCTAGTCTACAGGCATGTGTCGCTTGTCTCATTTACAAATTTTTCTGTCATAATTATGTTCTCATACTGCATGTGTTCCATTACTTTATGTGTCATTATTATGATGCCACTATGTATGTAAATATGATGCGGCGATTTCTACGAAAGTATCACATGCAATAGGGATAAAAGCTAAGGGTCTGTCAGTTAACCCATCAATCCTTTCGTATGTGTAATTCACACACTTAGGCCAAATGCCTTGCGCCCAAATAAGGGGCCGGTAATCCACTAAATGAAATGAGAAAGGGACAAAGTGATACTTTCGGAAAACCAGAAGTTAATACTCTGCCATTAACTTGTTCTTGGCTCTATCGGTTCCTATCCAGGACAAATAATTCCTATCCAGAATTCTTGCTGTGATCCCTGAGTCCAGGACTCATTTCTAGTCAGCAGCCCATGCCATGCAGTAACGTCTTGGGAAGTCGACGTGAAGCTAACTGCATGCTACTGCTACCTCCAAGTGTCTACTCACCCCAGGCAGTCAGTATTGGAGAAGAGTTCAACAAGGAACCAACTGTCATTTCGCATTCCGGAGACCAACCCTTCATCGAAGCAACTGTTGCCAGGACACCAAAGTTAAGCGATCCACGCAAAAGAACTATCGTTTAATCTCGGCCACATTAAACCTTTCTATGATTATGATTAAATCTGAACTAACAAGCGAAAAATGATTAAGAAACCCATGTAATTTCTTTTCCCAACTCCACAAAAATTTCATCATTTCTTTTATTGTTATCTCACCGTAAAGCGTTGAGATCTCTACTCTATATATATATATATCTATACATAATAAATGTATTAACTAGATGTAAACTCTATCGCCTAGTGTTGATAGTACATTTTGTTCTTCATTTTATATCCGATGATCTCCTCTCTCTTCCTCCCTCAATTTGTCCTCTCACCTTGCCTTCTCTAGCCTTAACAGTCATGATTGTTTAATCGCTACTGGGCCAGTAGAAGTTCATACTGAGAGTAGGGTGGGCCGTGTATCATCTTTCTCTCTCTCCCTTTATTCCTCCTTCTTTCCCTCTGTCTACACGGATCGCGACAGTATCTAGCTTCTAAATACTGTATCATTTTTCAGCTGATAAATAGACAAAAATGAGACAAAAATCTACATCTAAGTGTCAGCTGAAAAATCAATTTTAGCTCTGTCAAACAATAGATTCGTCCGTAGTCTCTATCAACATCGTAGATTTCAAAATCACACTTTTCATCTCTACACCTAGAACAACAAAATAGACGAACTGAAGTCCTTTTCAATTGTATTTTTGAATACCGAATGCATAAATATCTACATGCTAGTTTCCACGATCATAATCATAGTGCTGTTATGAAATATTTTATCGACCGATAGTTATGTCTCAAAGTGTTGATGTTGTGATTAACTTATTCTTCTGGTATGGTACTACACTACATTTTCAGAGCTTTAAAAAAAATCGGAGTATGAATCAAACTACAATATTTTGTGAATAAGATAGCCACTGCATTAAAATAAATGACTAAAAATAAATGATTTTATTTTAAAACCTAATCCGACAAGATTCTAACCCCGGTCGTCACGGGTACAGAGCAAATACCTAACCACAAGACAACCCGGGAACTGTGTCATAGGGCAATTCAATAAGCTAATGAAACTCAGTATGGCGAGTTGCAGATGGCGTCCCCCGATAAGACCATGTAGCCATTTCAATCTGTAAACATTTGGTCCACCTTTCTTTTTTTAACTTATCTGATGCTGAATTTTTCATAGAAGATTGATTTTACGTATTTGGTATCCTTTCTTATTTGTAGTATCTAATTTTGATAATCTCTAAAAGGTGACAAATAGAGGATTTACATAAATATCTCAGAGTTTCGTTTCCAGTATAGGGGCGAATAACATTTTCATTAATGTGGGCGAATAGTCACTTCATTATTATGATGCAAGTCATAATATTCTCGAATAGATGCTGGCGGATGGCAGTATAACGAGGTAGTCTAGGTATTGGGTATTATTACAAGTGGCCGATCTATCTGACGGGTGGTGGCATAATGACGTTATATCCCTTGAAAGAGAAACATAGGAAAGCTGTTAAGAATTTATGGAAATTAAAAATCATATCTAGACCTCTAGATACCTTTTTCTTCTTTTGAGGCATAGGACAGGTAAGATTACTTGTCACGTAGTCCTCAGAACCACTCCAAATCTTGGAGAGCCATGGCCGAATGAATTTGTGAAACACCCACAAGATAACAGGAATAACGAAGCATGGGACACAGACCATTGTGATGTAGATCTATCTAGTCTTTAAAAAAGAAGTATCTGAGAGAATGTACTTAGGAGCAGGAAGTAAGTATATTAGACCTATTATGATTTAGCGTTTACTCAAGGTTCTGTCCTTTGTCGCACAGTGCAGTAGTAAGTAGGCAACGTATGAAATATTCAAGGGAAGTAATGCTAATAAATGCTGAGTAATCCAACAATGTTTTTATTGCCAGATATGCATAATCCTTCAACTAAAGGTTAATTTGGTTTTTAATTTTGAGCTGTTAGCTTTCGCTATGTGTCGAAATGTGACTACATGGAGGTAGTAAATGGAGAAAATAAAGATAGAAGAATTTATCTTTTTAGATACTTCATACGTCTTTCAGAAACTAAAGTCATATAATGAAATTTGACAATCCAATGTAGATCTAGAACCTAAGTAATTTCATTTTAGTTAGGTGAAGAAAACTAGATATCCAACAGTTCAAGCAGTTCATTGAATATGAATCAGGTGCATGGTCTTGTTTTGTTTGTTTAGTCTATCTAGATGCTCCACGAAGATCGTGATGGAATAGGAAACAGTCACCTTGTTACTCACATCTATTAGATTTTACTCAAGATGGGAAGAAAATTGAAGGTTGAGATACTCCGTTATCTCAACAGAGAAGACTTCAGGGTTTTACTAGCAGTAAGTTTTTGCTGTTACCTGTGTGAGAATAATCCCTTTTCTGTTTCCCATAGAAGAAAGTGAATAATTGCCCACATTTATTGAATGAATTCAAGCTTTGTAATGGTTCAAGTAAGTTAAAAAATAGCCCCAAGCGTATTCAAAGTGTACCTATTGAGTGAGAGACCCACTTAGTCTAACTGTTCCTGTCTATGAATTATTACTTTCGTGTTCTTCAGTCTCTCTTTTAGATAGTATTTAGACTAGATTTCTATCTATCTAGATAGATCTCTATCATAATTAATTTAGGAAAGTGCTGGTATCTAACTCTGTCTTGATTAATAATAGAAACCTCCTCACCCTGTCATCCCTGAAATGATATATGTAATAATTTAATTATTTGATTTATTTTTTATTCTTCAGGTTGAGATGGGAATGAAAAACCATGAGCTTGTTCCTTCTGCACTAGTGGCATCCATTGCTCACTTGTCAACAGGCGGTAGTCATAAGAAACTACGGGAACTACACAGGCATGGCCTTGTTGCATATGAGGCAGGAAAGAAACGATGTAAGTCAAGGCAAACTAAAATGGCCTATTTTGTACATGATAACGATAACTGATGATCTTTCTTCTCTTTTGGCTTTACAATACATATATGCTACTTTTGTCCACCACTTTCTCCATTGCTCCATTACCAAGCATTAAACACACAGCTGTTTTGTATCTGTTAGCTCAGTTTTCGTCCTGCCTGTTGTTTTAATCGGATTTACAGTAATCCCCTGTTTTACGTTGTGGTACCTAACTGCAGGATCACTTACTATAGTACTTAAGTACGAAAAGTTATTTAGAATACCCTGGGTCTCCCTGGACCAGAATGCAGTATATGTGGGAGGTAGCCACCATCTGTTTGTTTGTGTTTCTCTCCTTTGTTAATCATCTCTTCATCATCTTTTTTTAGAGATGATATAGGTCTATGTTTTTTTCATTGTTAACCCTTAACATGCTGAGCCATTTTGGACACTATGTCATTCCTATGGCTGAAGATTTTCGGGACATGAGATTTGAAACACCCATCGTAGAAAAATATTCATTACTCCTCAAGCTACCGGAATGAAACTCCGAGTGGCTAGAGATATCATCCAGCTATGTACTCAAACTGTCAAAAGGTTAAAGTGGAGGCTTACATAACGCTGATATCCACGAATTGTGCTCATCGAGCTTTATACTTTTTACTTAGCAGTTGAAAGTGCCCTTTAACTCTCAATAAACAAACAATATCACTTGCACTAAATACACTCTATAGAGCCTCAACAAACAAGGATTCCAAATAATGGTGCTTTGGGCAGGATAGGCTTATTGATTGGATGTGTCTGTCAAATGCTACAAACATGTTTTTATCTTTTTCTCAGACAGCGGCTATAGATTGACAAATTCTGGCTACGACTTCTTGGCCTTGAAAGTTTTGACTGAAAAGAATTCAGTTGCATCTGTCGGCAATCAAATTGGAGTGGGCAAAGAGTCAGGTTTGAAGATTGGAACTCTGTAGGAAAAAGCTAGTTACTGTTTTCCCTTCCTGAGTTTATGTATTCCGATTGAAGCAGCTTTTGAACTAATGTAACTGTTAGATAATTTAAAAATTTGTATCATTTATCAGATCATCACTATTTGACAGAAACACTGCTTAGATCATACATTTGCATGGTTGGAATTATTTTTGAAACCTTAAATAGACTGAAAATAAGATAAAGAACTTTATTGATCCCTCATCGGCAAAATCATTTTACAAGTCCTGTTGCATACTTAGGGATATGTCATGCAACAGGAAGCAGACAAATTACAATAATTCTAAGAGTAAACCGTTTGATAGGAAGAGAAGAAGAAATTAAATAAGTGGTATAAATTGAATAAGTTATACAAAGCATGTAGCAATAAAATAAATAGACAAAAAAAAAGATTACTGTGCACAATTATATTGTTTGATGGGTTCTTCTAGGCAATTTTTAATTTTCTTTTAATTCAATATATAATTCTGAACGAGTTTCAATGAGAAATAAAAGATTGGATTATAATGATTTTTTATGGATATAATTTACACAATTGGTGAATACAGTAGAACATGAACTTAACGCATTTGGTAATAGTGAGAGCTTTGAAATGGTAAGTGAAATCTCAATCTCTGTGTTTTCCTCCCTTTTTTTTAGGTATAATTTAAAATCAAATATCAATGATTATTAGATAAGAAATTATATATATTTTTCATGATTATTCTAAGAGAAGATTATCTGCCATAAAACAAAAGTTTGCCTACTCTTTTAGTGATACTTTATATGTTCAATTAGAGTCTGACAGCATCACTCAATCATACATGATAAAACATGAGAACTTCCTTTTCATTATTGCTCTGCAGATGTGTACATAGTGGCAGATGATGAGGAGAAACAACATGTAGCAAAATTTCACAGGTAAACTTATGCATCTAGCTGTGGCTATGATTAAAATTGACTGTTTTTATTTTGCAATGTTTAAAACCAATTGAGCATGTCATTATTCACTGAACCCTAGTGTCAATCATGTTCGGTCATGACGCCATTACGGTAGAGCTGTGGTGCATAGTCGGTCTGCACTTTGCGAAAGCCTTGTGTAGATGAAAATGCACATTTTTGTACATCTGAAGTATAGTTTCATAGCCTATGTCCTTAAGTAAAGAGATGGACTAGGGAAGAAAAAAATAATTGGTTTTTACTCGTCCGCCTTATTTATGCCTGTGAAATAGGCTACAGCTTTTACTGGAGTACCATTCTCAAGGGAAGTAACCGATAATAAAAACTTTTTCCTCAAGCTATATATTATATACTGAATAGTCTTTTGATGACTATTTTAAGCGAGGACTCAGAAGTAGCGAATAATTAGGGTTAGGCCAATCAAACTCGTTCTTTACGAGTTCCATTATACAGACTTATTCAATTCTGAGAAAAGGTAGGAAAACATGATTTTAAGCTTACAGCTGATATTGTGAGTTATGAATTATTCTTACTCTCTTTTTTCTTTCTTTTTTTATTTTCCTACAGACTAGGTCGCACATGTTTTCGACAGATTAAAAACAAAAGAGATTACTTGCAGTACAGAAAGTCTGCATCATGGTTGTATCTGAGCCGCCTGGCTGCAGCAAAAGAGTTTGCATTCATGCAGGTAAGCTGGTGACGAGATTGGCATTCAGTATATTGATTCATAAGTGTCATAGAATTATATTTGTTGGGGATTTTCCTCAGAGAAAGGTAATTTGTATCAGAATTAAATATTTCCTCTCTTTTCATCTTGAAAGCCTTCAGTTTATTTGAAAGGTCATGTCATGTAATTATCATTGAAGGCTAAGGAAATGAAGGATGACTCTGTAAAGGAGACTCAAATGAAATGGATTTTTTACAGCTCAATTTGGATAGGGACAGCATCCCATTGCTTTTGAAGTTGTTTTTCTTGATGTTTGATTATAAAACTTATGGATGAATTGCAAAATGTCATCTGGAACCATGTTAGTATCCTTTAAATAGAAAATAATAACTTGAGGGAAATAATGCTATAGCGTAGGGTCTGATCTACAGTGCAGTGAAACACAAGGTGTATGTGGGCATAATGATTTTGAGGAAGATCGAGGGGGGGGGGCTTTTTACTTACGGTTTTAATCTGGAAATTTTGAAGCAAGATGAAAAAGCTTACTGCCGCGACATTGGAATTTGAATATGAAGTCTTGATTACACGTAACACATAATGCTTAAACAGACAAGCTTTTGTATGATCAGTTGATAATATAGGAGTTCTTGTCAATGTCAGATTGATGTTGATGTGTATTTTCAATCACATTGGGGTCAAAATGCCTCTTATAAATATCATTGTGTTTCTAGGCATTGTACAGCAAAAAGTTCCCAGTGCCCAAACCAATTGACATCAATAGACACACAGTAGTTATGGAGCTGCTGAATGGGTACCCAATGTGAGTCATACTCCACTACAGGCACTTTTTGTTTTTATTAAGTAAAGTTATGAAATTATCTGATCCATAAATTTTTAAGATATTTTTAACTTGAGTTATTAGATTTTAAAATCTAATTAGAGGATAAAGTCAGAGGTTTGATAGTATTTTCCTTTGATTTATAATTATAAGAAAATATTGTTATTCGGAAAAAGTAAAACCTCTCTACAACAAAATTTAAAGAATGTCCAAAATCGGTTTGCCATGCTCAAGCATTGAATTTGATATTTGTCTTACTTTGCATTTTCATGGAATGAATCAGCCAAGCTAAGTTAATTTGGGTTCTAGGAAGAAGAAAAATCTTTTTCTTCTATTTTCAACCAGTTGACTTGACCCTTTAAATTTATGAGATTGATACAGTCATTTTGAATTTTGTAAATTGTATCCTTCAATTATTAATCATTTGTCTCCAGGTGTCAAATTCGTGAGTTGGCAGATGCAGCAGCTGTGTACAATGAGTGCATGGAGCTCATTGTGATGCTAGGCAACCATGGCCTCATCCACGGTGACTTTAATGAGTTCAACTTGATGGTGGACGATCAGGATCGTGTGACCATGATTGACTTCCCACAGATGATCTCCACGTCACACCTTAACGCTGAAGTGTTCGTCTCTCCTTTTTTTCTTTTGCTTTCTTATTTTGTAGCTTTGCATGTGTCCAACTTTTTGAAGAATGTGTTATTGTTTCTAGTTGTATTACTTGTAATATTTTTGTTTTTAATTTGTCCTTATTTACAGACTCACACACACAAACAAAGGCACACACATCTACACATACAAACACCCTCAACAGTTGGAAAAGCACACGCATAAAGACATTTAGGGAGAGGGATAGTGGGAAAAAGAAAGGATAGATGCCTAACTGCCCTACAGCTGTTGTTTCATATCTGCTGGCTGCCCCATTTTCTTTACTCACTCCCTACACTTCCAGTGGAAAAAAATACACCCGGAATGGTGTCACTATTTCCTCAGATCAGTTTGTTCAAACAGTGTAGACTTTTGTGAATGGCATGACAATTGGGGACAAATTCTGTCCTTCATAGAAACTGTGAACTTGCCAAATGTAAGTTGGACGTATAAATGCTTGTTGAGGGGTAATCTGATTTCGTGCTAATTATTTCTATTAATTTGGTTTTTTTTCTTTCAGATATTTTGACAGGGATGTTGAATGCATTCGCCTATTCTTTGCCAAGCGCTTCAACTATGAATCAGAACTTTATCCAAGATTTTCGGATTTAAAGTGAGTGTACAAGTTTTATATTGTCGAAAATGCTGAATATATAAGTTACATTTTTGCTTCAGTTTGTGTCAAGTCAAGCAATTACTAAATGATCTATCACTCTATCTATCTATCTATTTATCCATCTGTCTATCTATCTCTCTACCTATCTATCTATATGAATATTATATCTAAATGAGCATTGCCAATTTTCTGTTTTGATGTGTATTTAGGCAAGTAGCCTAATCAGCTCTTTAAATTAAACTAATGGTTCTTAGCCATTTAAGAATATTTTGGTCATTCAAGTCATGTAAATCACCAGGAGGGATTTGTTCTCAAAGTGAAAGGAGAATAATAAAGCAATATGTTTTGTATCTTATCCCAGGAGGCTAGACAGCATAGATGTGGAGTTGGCGGCCAGTGGGTTCACCAAGGAAATTGCTGAGGCCTTTGACAAGGTACAGGTTTGCCTTATCTATTAACCAGACCTGTAACTGGCAGTTTACTGACAGAAGAAATGAGATGTCAAGCCGACTCATTTGTTTTTTTTTTTTATTTTCAGTGTTTAGTGATTGGAGTCAGTAAAAGTAACAACCGTTTCTGGTTGTCCATTGTTTATAATTTGTTTAACTTCACATCACTTTACAGCTTTTTAGATTTAGGTTTTCAGGTCAGCTGTGTTGCGGGGGAAATTTGTTTCAGTTTACCGTTAGCAGTACAGCAGCATAATAAAGACATAGAGAGAGAAAGAAAATGAACACTTTGTGTTATTTTGGTTTAGCGCTATTTTTAGTTTACGCATGTTTGGTTAATGCTTAAGTGGTTATGACAGTATATCTCACCTTGTCACCTATAATGACATTTTGCCATTCTAAGGACTGTTCCCATACATCCAGCATGCCAGCCAGATGTGATAGCAGGTGCAAACCAAAATGCTGGTTTTAACATTATAAATAAAGGGATTAGAACTCCCTGATCTACAAGTGCCTACCAAAGCCAAGCAAATGCTCTACCACTGAGCCGACAGCGTAGAGATGACTTGCATAACAAGCACAAATAGACAAAGACATACATATGTGACAGATGGATAGCAGTCCTGCTTTCCCCTCCCTTTCTCCAGCAATGTTTTAGGTTTGAATTGGCATAGATTTGAACTCCCGACCATATTTCCAAGGCAAGCACTCTACTACTTAGCCTACACAAAATCTCAGCATGCACTACCTATCCTCCTTTATTTATTGAGTAAACTCCTTTGTATTGTACATAGTAGTTTCCCTTGTTCTACTTCAAACTTACTGCAACTGCATTCTCTCATGTTGACTTTCTTTTTACTCAATATGATTTCAATTGTCTCAGCAATTTTGACTTCTGTGAGTTCTACTGTACATGATGAGGAAAACAACCTGGTTTGAGAAAAGAAAAATGTTTTGAAACCAGAGAGAGACATCTACATCTACTTTGCCTATGTTCTGATATAACTGTTCACCATTTTCTTTTGCAAATTAAAATACTTTATGTTTTTTCTGATTTCAGATTTTCTTTTCTTTATCTACTCCTACATATGTTGTAATTCTTTCTGTCATAAAATTTTTTTTTTTAATGATGTAGACTAACGTTTTAAAATATTTGAATTTCAGACCATGGATGCAATGGGTCTTCTCCTCCACCCAGAATCTGCTCTAGAAAATTGTGAAGAGGAGGATGACGAAGAAGATGATGATGAAAATGATAGTGGTGATGATGAGGACTCAGAAAACTATGAAGATCCTGAAGATGGAGCTGAAGCAGAAAATGTTGATTCTATTGATGGGAAAAATATCAAGCAAGAAGTGATGGTTGAGGAGGAGGAAGAGGATGAACTCATACCTCCTCCAGGAAAGGATCCCAGAATTCTGAAGTGGCTAGCACAGTTTGACCCTGACGAGAAGAGCTCAAAGGAAGATGGGCCCAGTGAATTAGACTTGGACCAGATGTCCTTAAAAACAGTAGAGAAGCAGGAAAACAAAACCTCTCAAACCCTACAGTTTTCTATTGAAAACAAAGATGTTCCTTCAACGGAGAATCAAGATGTTGCTGGTGTGGAAGAGAATAGTAGAAGTCCAAGACATGAGTCTGATGGTAATGAAACAGATGAAGATCCATCGGAATTGTTAGAAGATTTCAGCAAAAACAACAAACAGTTTCGTCCGTTTAGGAGTGATGAGAGTAGCCAGCACATTAACGAACACCGCAAATTACTGGAGGCAGAAACTGGATCCAAATACACTCCCAGCACAGCATGTTCCAGCATCGCACCGGAGGTTGCCAGAAAACGAATTCGAAGCCAGACAAAGCGCAAAGAGATGACCCAGCAGGCTCGACGGGTCAGAAAGAGTGGGGAGGCAGCATTGGTGACAAAAGAACGGCGAAAGAATCAGCTGGACGTGAAGGAATCTTTGGATGCTGTCTGGTCCTGACCTTTGTTGTGTTTGGTCTGTGATGATATGATTTTTGTATAGCACTTTGACTTATATTAAAACTAATAATGCAAAGAGAGGTATCTTGTGTCTGTCCCAATTTGTGAGTGTTAATATTTTCATTTATATCTATGTTTGTTACTTTCTTTTTAATTCCTTTTGTGTTCGTTACGTTCTTGTGATTTTTACAGTCTAGATACACACATATAATCATATAAAAAAGAAATAAGGAAAACATGATAATGGTGTACAGGCCAGTAAGGCCAAAAAGATTTTTCTTCACCTTAACAAAACAGACCCCCAACTTCTGTATTATTTCGGTGGAAAGACAGTATCCACCTATACTTTCTATACTATATCTTTCCACCCGAATAGTACAGCAATAGAGGGGTTGTACCATTAAATCACTTCCTTATCGATTACATATGTTCATTTTACATTTTCTCACTACCATACTAAACCTAACCTGGTCAACGCTATTTCTTTTTCTTCTCTTTTGACTTTACCAATCATCTTACTTTATCTAACACTCTCTCCAGTGCTCTATTGGTAAACATGCATACACGAATGTTTTATGTCTGTTGTTAGCCCAGTTTTTATCTTGCATGTTGTCTGAAAAGATGTTTTACATTGTGGTACATAACTTAAGGATCACTGGCTATCTAGAAGGACAGTCATTTTGCACACAAAGGGCGGCAGAATATCCTCTGTCTCCCTGGCCCATAATGCATGATATTATTGGTGGTGGTCATCAATCTCTTTGTCCATGTCTTCTTTGTGATTGGATTGTAAGAGATGGTATTGTTTCATTGTTAATTTTTTTTTGAGATGCCTTTTTTTATTCATTATAAATCATTTCTCTGTGAAACATCCCTGAGCAGTTGCAAGCGCCCTAAAACTCTCAACAAACAACAACAAACATCCCTGGATGGGTGGTTAGTGGGCGCTACTTCTGTTTCTTCTCTTTTGGCTTATCATTAATCTTATTTTTTCCAGCACTCTCTCCAGTTCTCCATAGCAAGCATACACGCACACAGCTGTTTTGTATCTGTTTGATCAGTCTTGGTCCTGTCTGTCATCCCAAAAGACTTATGGTGATCCCCACATGTTTTAAACTGTGGTGCTTATCACTTGCTCACTAGCTATCTTGTTTTGTTTGTTTATTGAGAGTTTTAGGGCACTTGCAACTGCTATGGTCATATAAGCGCCCAACTTGCTATCTAGAAGGACTGAGTATGTTTGTATACAAAGGGCGGTAGAATATCATGAGTCTCTGTGGACTACAATAGTGTTTGGTGTGGGCGGTAGCCATCATCTGTTTGTGCGTCCTGCTTTGTGATGTGTTTTTTTCCTATGAATATAAATCCTCTCTTGCGGGCGGTTGGTGGGCGCCTCTGGTGGGCGCTACTTCTATTTCTTATCTTTTGGATTTATCTGTCATCTTACTTTTTCCAGCACTCTCTCCAGTGCTCCCTTAACAAGCATACACA
>JAUEKZ010132048.1:0-15217 GCA_031471865.1 Melibe leonina | reverse complement strand
GAGAGTATTCAAACAGGTTTTAATTTAGATATTCAAAGCAATGATAAATGACAATAAAAACACGTGGAATAACTATATTTAAATATAAGTAAGTGTATTTCTAAATCGTTCTGTTGCGACCAGGAGGCGGCGCAGTGACACACACACACATGCTCAGTAACTTCTTCATTTAACATTCTTAATTTAAATTTTTTTTAAAAATTCTCCCATTCAGAGAATGGGTGTTTTGCTACATTGTTAATAAATGAAATATTAAAAACTTTGAATCATTGTGCGCTGTCTGTTAAAAAACAACAATACAAATGTGCAAATTTTGCATTTTTGTGCAATTTTTTTGTTGTTGCATTTTTCGCTTGCAATTTTTACCTTTTTGCATGCAATTTTTGCTATTTTCAATACAATTTTTGGCTTTTTCATTTGCAACTTTCCGCGGGGACAGAATAGTGTGTGATGTGGGTGATGGCCATAATTTGTTTGTGTGTCCTGCTTTGTAATTGTGAGAGGTGGTCGTTTTTTTCCCTGTAAATCACCTCTTTGTCACATTTTTTAAGAGATGATAATTTTTTCCCTGTAAATCGTCTCTCTGTTAAACGTCCCTTGCAGGGGCAAAGTCTGGCTGTTCTTTTAACTAGTCTATCATCTTACTGGGCGCTTATATGACCATAGCAGTTGCAAGTGCCCTAAAACTCTTAAGACTGGCCAGGAGAAAACCCTTCTACAGGGCGCCCCTGGCCAACTTTGAGTGAGAATAGGGCCGCCCCGAGGGGCTCCAAGGCGTATAAGACCACGTTGGGCCAGAAACCACCCGGTTTCAACACCCAGTCTAGGGCCGTGTGGGTGCTGGCGAATAGACTCCGCACCAGTGGAGACCCGTTCTATGCTCAATAAATGGGGGAGAGCTGACTCCCTGTTAAGTGGTTAACAAACTAAGACACAACTCAGCATGGTTGGATTGTGATCCAGTTTATTATGTTCCAGGCTGATATTTTGGTAACAGCAAAAGGAGAACGCAAAAGTGAAAGTGAAAGTAGAAAACAAAATAAACCACTGAAGAGTAGAGTAGTGGAGGTATAAAAAGCATATTATAAAGAGAGAAGTGGCTCTAACCATTATAACAATATGTGTGGCATAATATTGTTACACTACCCCAACAGCAGACACTGCGGGAGGTGTCCGCAGATGGTGGACCATCTGGTCGTGGAGTGCGCGGTAACAAAGCTCGACGTGTCTATAGTTGCGATAACACGTTTCATGATTGGGCGCAGGATTGGGGCAGAGAGGCATAACCCCAAACGAAACTGCTACTCATGTGACAGAAGTTGTTTGTACTCCGGGAAGGACTCAACCAATCCGGTATGCTCACTTCTCTTCAAATGACATTGTGAAGCTGCACTGCGGCCAATTTTGCAGCTGATTTCCCGTTGTCCGTCTTCGTATTGGAAAAATGCTTTAAATTTAGTTATCTCCTTGACACCTCCCCCCCCCCCTCCCCCTTCCCATTTTTTCATTTTATTATTATCATTTTGTTATTGTTGAAGTTTTGAAGATCTGTAATCAAAGGCAGTGCCGATTTGGCTTTTGTGGGAATATCCTCCAGATGGAAATCTGGGAAAACCAACGGAACTTTTATGACGTCCGTGTCGCGCATGCCCGACAGGTGAAATGACGCGAATGTTATTTAGGGAATTCCCTCAGCAGCCTTTCTGAGAAGGAAATGAAGCCTTGTCCGTGTCACTTTAATGCTTATTGAAATCGACTACGGTACTGATAATACTTCCAGTTGAACCCAATGGGTTTCTTTTGGATTCTTTATGTTTCTGGTATCATATTGTAACACATTATTTTCATTTTTGATTTAAGATGCTTTGGCTCATTAGCAGAGTTGAAGATTCCACATGATCTTCATTTCAATTCAGTAGCTTTCTACACAAGAAATAATATGTAATCAACTATCCATACTCATACGACTTCATTTTTAATTTTTATACGATTTCGATATTGCTCTGTTGGTTTCACATCGAGTGTGGCTGACAACAGTGGGTAGCAAGTAAGAAATTGATATTTAATGAAGTCTCATTTTGTCTAATGATTTGCAATCGATCAGTTTGTGAAGGAAAGTTGTAATTATTTTCTTTAATGTTTAGTTCTAGGTATCTAGATGTATCTAGATAATCTCCAACAATGGGTCTTGGCTATGTCCAGTCCACCAAACTGAAACCTAGTCTAGGAAGTGAAAGTGTAAAAAGGGAGGGGATCGCTAGTCTAGGCCAGCGGTTATCAAAGGTGAAACAAAGGGAATGATCAGCAGGCCAGTATGGTGGGACAAAGACGAAGCAAGACAGACAGAAAAGCGACGTTTCGACCAAAGGTCTTCGATTGTTTAGGTTTTAGTCTTACTGAACCCTTTCAATCCTAAGTTTGTTTCTAGCCAAATCTAACTAGACATCAAACTCTTCAAGATTTGCCTGGTCTTATTCTAGATAAATAATTCAGTGAACTGACATTCTATATTACTCCTTGTTTTACCATAGCCTATCGACCCCCCCCCCCCCCCCTCCTTTTACTTGCCTATGACTTACATCAATATCAATAAATAATTCACTACATTATCTGGCAAAGCTCCGGGGTAAATAAACAATATGGCCGCTAGGGACCGCACTCCGACAGGAGTACCCTCTTTTTCAGTGATTTTAAGTATTCATCTTTTTTCAGGTCTGATCCAGGCAGTGGAGGTTTTCTTTGAATTTTACACACATTAGAAGTTCAACATGAAGGAAACGGCTTTCCTGATTTCCGTAAGTTTGTTTATAGTCTAAATTAAATCTGCAGTTTTGTAAAATGCAGTCTCTGCTAAAAAAAATACTTGTACTATGGACTTGCATTTGTGATCTTTGATGTTATTTTGCTTGCTCACCCTATCAAAATATTTATGACTTAGTTCAATATTTTATATGCCTCCTTCATTGCGTCGCCGAATGGTCAACTTAGTTAAAACGGCAAAAGTCACGCACTCCCCATTAGCCGGGTCATTGACCGCTGCCCCCGTCGGACGGCCCGAGACACCTGCAATCGGTGCATGCAGTAGTGATGATAAAAAAAGCTGATTGATGGATGTTACATTCGTTCTATTCCCTTGGTAATTTTCAATCATATGCACGCAGGAGTCTCAGTCATAGATAGGGGAAGGGTGTGTGTAGGTCAGGGAGAAGAAATTTTGAGATAATAATGGTTAACTTTCTCAAAGTAGAAGATTTTGTATTGGTCAAATTATGACGTTGATTGGGGAAAATTTCAAAAACAAAAATTTAGAGCAAAAAAACGGAACACACGATTTTCAAAAGTTTTGTTTGAGACTAAAGACAAAAGGCATACAAATGGTGTTCACAAAATATGAATTAGGTAACAGTAAATGCTGAGCAGCTAGAAAGGATTTTATCAGCTGGGTGGTGAAAATTGGTAATTCAAAGTGTGATACAATACGGATGACAAGGGAGTTTTCAATAAAAACTGTCCAATAAACCAAAATTTCGACTGTCCAATGTCAGGTGATTGCCTGACAAGGTCTAGTTGTTCTGGTTATGGCAAATAAAATGTCTTGGGTAGGGATGGTGATACAATATATGTCATGTTTCTTGTGCAGTTGATTTTTCCCGTACACAGGCAACAGGTTCACTACAAAATCACATCTCTCTCTCTCTCTCTCTCTCTCTTTTCTTTTCTTTTCTTTTTTTCCTCTATATTTTTTTTTCCCTTTCTCGCATAAACTCTTTCGAATCTCCCCCGCTCCCGCCCCCCTCTCTCTCTTTCCCTCAATGTCTATCTAGTTCGCTATTTGTGTTCGATGTCATTTGCATGACATTAATTATACTTTCTATAAAACTTACAACATGATGATATTGCATTCAGGATAAAGTAAAGTTTAACACATACTCTGTCCGTCTCTCTCTCTCTCTCTCCCTCTCTATCTCTCTCTCTCTCATTATTTCTCTCTATATCATTCAAACATACAGTGCACACAAAAGACTTATGGCTTTTTTTTACATTTGTCATTTTCGTAGAGACACGTGCTCTCTTTTTTTAATCCAATACAGGCATAGCATGCGCGCATACATACACACACTCTCTCTCTCTCTCTTTCACACACACACACACACACACACACACACACATACACATAAATACAATCATCAACATTATCATCATCACCTTTCTCTCTCTCTCTCTCTCTCTCTTTCTCTCTCTCTCTCTCTCTCTCTCTCTCTCTCTCTCTCTCTCTTATGAGGGGCAAACTTGAATCATTTGAAAAAGATTACAGAGCACAAAACCCAGAATAACATAATCGCATTTGGTGTTACCTTTTTGTAGCTTAAATGACATGATAGCTACGATCTTCCCGATAATGCTCATGTCAAGAAAATCAAAATCGTGTGTTCCGTTTTTGTGGTACAGGAAAATATAATGATATTACAAAAATACCCTCTCAAATCAAAGAAAAATTGAGTCACGTATTATATTCACTGCCACAGAAACACAAAAGTTTGAGACATGAAATTTACACGAGATTACAGCGGTATAAAAGATTAACCAAATGAAACAATCATTTGATCTCAACTCACGACGATGCCAGTGTATTTGGCAATTGTAATCAGTCAATAATGTACAGGAGCCGAGATGTCGGTCCCAAGGGAATACCCAGGGCGCGTGACCTCTGTCATCAGGGCGTCGGCAGGTGGCCGCCGGTGATTTAATGGCCTCTTGCCGGCCAACTAAGTTGACCACTTTTAAGAGGAAAGATAATGCAGTGCCTTGTCTATGGTAATTTTTAAGAGAAAAGAGCAGCTATGAATCATATTTGGGTGAAGGCAATTTTTTTTTTCAGACATTGTTTACTCTTACACTATATTCTCCTTTCAATGGATTTGCTACTTTAAATCTCTTTGATATGCAAACCCACAGAATGGTCCTGAGGATAAAGAGCTACTCAAAGATTTCCTAGAGTGCGCACTTGATGTGACCATCAAAAGCCTGGAGTTTTCCTCAGTTTCACCAGGAACAGCTTTGATTGTTGTACTTACAGAAGAAATAGGTAATTTCATGTTGCTCCTCTGGAGCATAATTGTACTTTTAACCTATAGATCATAGACATATTACCATTGCATCAGCATTTATTTCAAATTGATTTATGCAATAATTTATTTAGAAGTGTCTTTAGATATTATTTTGTTGCATAGGTTTTGATAAAACTTGTATTAATTTGAGTGTTAATAAGAATCAATAGCATTGTTTGATCCAAACGAGTGTAGGAAAATGAATTCCCAAAGCCTTGAGGATAGGATTTGAGTCAGACAAGGCAAAGGCCCATAGATTCCATCGTTCTGATATGGCCCCAGCCACGAAGAAATTTAATAATAGCCTTCTGTATAGAAAAATATACCTTACCTATGTTAACCTTAGAGATATCCAATGGAATTATTTTCACAGGATGGCAATTTGGGAATAAACAAATTTAAGAAACAAGCTAAAGATAGAAGATATGTAGACAACGACATGAAGTTTTGGAACTAGAATGTAATGCATCATCAAATTTACGATTGTTTTTTGACATTTGATCCTCATGACACAAGCAATTCGTTAATTCTTATTGAATGTGTTTAAAGGACTACTGAACTAGCAGAGGCATTGTGACGTAGATTCGAGCCTTTATTTTTAAAAAGTGTTTTATCCCTTGGATTTCTCTTGCTTAGTCAGTGGTACTACTGATTAATTTCTTTTAATAATTGTTAAGCCATTGGTTTAGTGTTTTCAAAAGATATGTACTAAATACAATTTTTTTAAAATGAGTAATTCATTTTTTCATGGAAAAAGTTGACCAAAAGAAACCAGGATTCCTTGAATATTGTAATCAAAATTGTTTTCATATTTTTATTTTAACCCTTTCACTGATAAAGACACAAAAATCTTCGAGATTTGCCTGTTCTTATTCCAAATAAATCAGATTTTCTTTGAACTGACATATGCCAAAAGCCTGAAATGCAGGCTTTTGGCATATGTCAGTTCACTGAAATCTGATTTATCTGGTATAGGAACACATGCTTTTTCAAGATTTTCATATTTGATTTGGTTTAGAATCAGACCTTGCTGTGAAAGGGTTAAGATATGTATATTTTCATTTAAGACTGCATTTAAAAAAAAAAAAGTGTAACACATACATGTATCTATTCCTCATTCTTAAAGTGGAAAAAATGTTTGCACTAGGAATATGTGAAAATCAGAAAAGAAAATACAAGTTCGGACATTGTGTTTTAGATGAGGAATCCATGAGAAAAAGACATAAGAGGAAATGAATGTGTCTTAGAATTAGAATGTATCTTTTACTTCTTGCTTTCTTTTTTCTATTTGTTACAGATCTTCAACTTCAAGATATTGCTCAACGAATCAAAAAGGAGGAAGAGAAAAACCAGTGCGATAAACCTTTGTTAGTTGAAGATCCAGGGTATTCCATGAAGGAAGCTGTGGTGACAAATTTAGACCAAGATTTTTTATGCCCGGAATTTTTAAAACTTTACATTGCAAGTGCTTTTAATGATGGACATAATGTCATTTGTAACTGTGAGCTGATCCCAGATTATGAAAGAGCTGCGGTTTTAACCTTTGATAATCTAAAGGGTGAGCATTGTTACAAAGATCTAGATTCCTTTCATTTGATATTTTTGCCTATACCTAAGACTAAGATTTTTTATATAAAATACAGAGAAAACTATCATTGGGTTAGCTTCTAATTTTGCTTTAAAAATGTACCTTTTTTATATGAGAAACAGTCCTTTAGCAGGTCTTGACACACTCAATCTTTGATTCTACCCCTGGTTTGCACCCTCTCCTTAAATTATTTGTTACAAAAAACTGTCTGATAACTTTTCACACACATACAAACTATTATTTTTTAGTTTGCAAAGTATTAAATCTGTTAATGCAATCACTTTTCCAAAAATAAATATGCTTAGAACTAGGTAGACTCAGCATGAAAACCAAATATTTTGGGGTTAGGTTTGAGTGAGTTGAATGGCAATTTTTGCTTTTACAATGGTATGGTAAGCAGCCAGCTTCCTGTAGAAAGCCAGTATATGAATATATAAGACACCCCTTTTTCGTCTTTTGTCATTATATTAAACAACGACAATTCCACACAGATTCACTCATCCTCATAATCTTCATCTTGGTGGATTCCTTGTCTGAAACCTATTTTCAGAACCTCATCCTGAATTCTTAACTTCAAATATTCCTCATTTCACCATTGCCTCTTCCCAATCTACATGCCTTATCTGGAATGAGCAATACACTGAAAACTCACCATTAATTAGCTGTGGAACAGATTTGCCACAATATGTAAACAAAGCGATCTCATTATTCAGTCATCAATTTATCTGTAACACTCATTCATGACTTACAAAGTTTGATTAATTCTTGTAATAAAAAAAAATTGTCACTACCTCACTAGACCTAACCTAATGAAACACCCCTCAAACACTCGCTAAACGCTTCACTCTCTTTTTGAGTGGGTCACTCCAAAGCTGTGAGTTGAATACACTCTCTTTATGGACCTGCAAACAGTGAGTTCTTTCATCTTTCTTACTGTATCACCCTACCCCACTATACAGGTTATTTACTAGTGGCGGTGCAGCCGCCCGATGATTATTCACTCTTCATGGGTATTCTCTTGCAACAGATGTAGAGTTTTACTCAAATCATTCTGTTGAATGATTTTATTCAAAATTTGGATAAACTATAAATGCAGTAAGAGCAAATGGTTACGAAACGTAGTTCTGATTGGCTGATAAAATTATCAGTCATGCTCTTATCCTACGTAGATTGTGTTGCTAAAGAAGAGAGGGTCATGGGGTAAGGAGGAGTTGCTGGTTGTCAGAGAGCCTAATTAAATAAATGACTCAGAACATTTGAGTAACCGAAAGGGTGCTTGTTAAATAAGACAAAAAACCTGCCAATCTGTGCAAAGGTTTTTTATATCACCCTCTGACTCATCTCATGGGTTCTCTCAATGACAAAAATTGTTGGAAAAAAAAGGAAAATGTTGTTGATTTTAAGTTGGCATTTTTTAGTGGTACTGTAGTGTCGAATTCACAGCCTAATGCACACACACAGGCCTATGTCACAGCACACCATCAATCACAAAGTCACAAATTTCCTTCTAGTCGGTCTGCTTGACAACCAAGTATTCAGGTCAAATTTTATTCTTTCCCCAAAGATCAACTAACTTACTGCAGATGAATGAGTCTGAGGTAGGCGATATGTGCTCATTCATTCATGAATAAAATGAACCCAAGAACATGCCGCCTTAGAAAACGTTGGATTTATTTTTGCAGAAAACAGAATTTTGTCTATATACAAAACGATGCACTAAGAACATGTCCTCTATCACACCCAACTCTGCCTAAGAGCGCAATTTTCATTTAGAAAGGCTGATAAAAAAATCTGGTAGTTTTGTACAGTTGCGTAATAGCTGAGTGCTCGACAATTAGGATGGCTACAGAGTGTGTGTTTGACAAAAACAATGGTGGGTCCTTACGCAGAGGAAGATAGCAACCACTTTATCTCTGCCAGTCTAACTCTTTTGTTTCCACATCAATACATGATACCAAAGGTTTCTCTGTCCAGCACTCGGCACATAAAAAACAGAAACTGAAAAGATGTATTTTATGTTTCCTGGAAAAGTATCCCGAGGTTAGATAAATGTAAGGAGCACAGATTAGATTAACGCAATTAATTTTGTTACAGTCCCAACATCCAACACTGGAGCAGTTTTTCTTTATTTTTGTATGTTTTTTAGTGCCCTATCAGATTTACAAACGAGTTACAAAAACGTTGAGTTACAAATGTTGAAATTTATTCCCCCCCCTAAAACAAACCCAAGTGCATGTACAAAAGATAGTGTAGTATGACTGGACTGCTATTTCCCTCAATATGTGAATTGTGTACAATTCAGTAGCAATTGTAATATTAATCTTTTTTTTTTTATTTGCCTACAGTGTTGTCAAGTGTTTTAATGAATGAATGTCACACCCCTCTACAATCAGTCAGAGACTACCAAATCCACTTCAAGCCATACTACAGCAAATTCTACTCAAAACACACTCAAAAGAACTGGAATCAGAATGAAAAGGAACAGAGCAACTTATCAAGTCACAATATAAGTTTTCATGCTGACAGTGAGGAAAGTGCTGATTCCTTTCATTTTTATCCAATTAAGACTGATGAGCAGGAAGAGACAGCGCCAGAGTCCTTGGAAGTAGAGAATGATACCATCAAAATGTGTAAGGCAAAATGGGAATTGATTAAAGAGGAGGTAAGAGAGATTTCTGAGTGCCTTACTACGGATTATGTAGAAAAAGATCAAATTCTCCATATATCAGGGAAAGATGTTGCCAATAGCAAACATGAAATAACTCACCTTTTACGAAATGTGAAAATAGGTACTTTGCTATTGACAGATGCCATGCAAGAAGTTCTTTCCTGGAAAAAGATGAAAGATGAACTTGCAAAAAATCATGCATTTAATGAAAAGATCACGTTTGATGTAAGCAAGAACACTTTGACGCTGTATGCTCTTCAAGATGTGAAACAACTGTTGGAAACTTTCCAAGAAAGGTATCTCTACTCTGAAAGCATTCCTATTCCTGAAGATCTTCCCTCTTTTGAGCTTGAAGAATTAAAAGAATATGTTGCAAAGAGTTTTATAGCTGTTGTATCATGGGATGATAAAAATTGCACTTTGACAGGTCAGAAGGAAGACGTGGTGCTTGCTTTGAGAGATGTGAAGAAGATGTTTAAAAAGTACACATGGGTTTCTAAAACGTTTACCATCACTGGAAACAAGGCTACATACGCGACTCGGTTTGCTGAACGTTATGTAAGAGATTTGCTCGAAGAAAAAGATGCGCAAATGAGTAGACCTGTCTGCAAAGAAAATGAGGTAACTTATGAATACAAGTGCATAGAAACTAAATCGGCAGAGGTTTGGAGAAGTTTGAAAAAATTCAGCAATGAAATTAAGGAAGAGGAAGTCAACCTGAAGGATTTCAAAGGAGAAGATGTATCTTTGATTGGAAGCAATTTGAAAAGGGACTCTACCTTCTTGCAAAAGTTTCAAACCAAAAACTCGTGTGTTGTTGTTGTAAAAAGAATTGGCAATAATGAGTTCTTTCGTTTAGCCTCTAAATCTAAATTAAGAGAACAGGGAAGCGATAAAAAAAAAAGGCCCTCCAGAAATAAAGACATGAAAGTTTATAGTATTGGAAACTCTTGCAACCTTCAGCTATCATCAAGAAGGGAAATTGTCAAAGAGAAAAGTGATCTTCTTGTTTGTGGTGTAGACCACAGCCTCAATCTGGACAAGACAGCGGTAAGCACAGCATTTTCAAATGCAGACCCTAATTTAAAGACAGACATCAGCACTTTCAAGTTTTCTCCCAATGGTGTTGTCATTAGTCAAAGGTCACTCCCTGGAACTAATTGTAAAGCCATTGCGTTCATCACAATGAAAGTTTGGCAACAGGGGGTATCAGACAAACAGTTGACGGCGGCTTTGGAAGAAGTTCTCAACTATGCCAACAACAATGGATTGAAGTCTGTTTCTTTTCCCCCGCTCGGTATTGGGAGGCGTTTCAAGTTTCCTGTAGATGCAACAGCACAAGCATTCATCACTGCCTTTGAAAATTTCAAGAAAGCAAATTCTTATCTCAAGGTGAATCTTATAGATGTGATTGCAGGAGTTCATTTCCCTGTTCTATGTTCAAAGGCAGACAACTCAGATTTCAAAAGCATTGACGGAGCAAATTCAGACTCTGATGAAGATGGTAGTGGCACCCACGAAGACGAAGGAAGCGACTCTCCTGATGCTGGGGCTTCAGGTGGAGATGAGGAGTACAAAATGGAGGCTTTTGGTGAGGAAAATCTGCCACAAGTTTCTATTGTTAGTCGCACAGAAGTTGTGGTGACACAATTTCTTGAAGCTATGAAAAAGAAGTGGCTTCATAAGGATCAGTTCAACCCTGTAGATTTCTGCTGGCCCCCTTCGTTTATGAATGAATTCACTCAAAAAGCCAAGTCTCTCGATGTCTGGTTGTGTAAGTCAGAGGATCCAGCTACAAAACAGTATTTTTGTGAGTTCAAGGGTAAAAAAGAAGAGGTCATTAAATTAAAAGACGAAATGAAAAAAAAATATGATGAAATTATTAAATCGAGAAAAGAGTTATTTGCACCAAGTGCCCCACATAGGGGAACATTGGAATTCATCCAACATGCAGCAGGCTGTGATGGCCAGTTCCCTACTTACTGGAAGCACCAAGACCTGGAAAGTTCCAGCGTGAGTTTTCAAGGAGGAAGTTATATAATGCATGATGTAAACGAAAAGACAAAGAAGGCAATAACTGATTTAGTCTCTAAGACATGGGATGTCAAAAAGGTGGGACGTGGGAATGATGCTACAGGAATCCCTTTAAACTCCAATATCCAAGTAGAGAATGTGCAGCGGGTAGAAAATGCAGACATGTTTCTACGGTATTTTGGCATAAGAAGAAGCATTTTAAGAGATATGGCTATCAGGAAAAGAGTTTGTGACAAGGCAGCAAAGTTACAAGGCAGTGCTGGGGGTATCATGACCATGGATTATCCCAGCCAGTCCATGAAAAAAGAGCTTTTGCATGAAGTTAATGAGTGCTATTTGCTTCATGGGACCAAGGAGGACATTGTGAAATCCATCTGTCAAGTAGGATTGGATAACCGGCTGTCCAGGCATACAGCAATGTTTGGTCAAGGAGTTTACATGGCTGAGAGCTCAACTAAAGCAGATCAGTACTCGGGTACGTTTTATTTGTACTATTGATGTTCAACTTTGATGTATTTGTACTACAGAATGTGAGATTACCAGAATGATGAATTAATTTTATGGTCATCAGTTTAGCAAACTTTGAACATGCTTTGCACAGTGGAATCCGGATAAAGCCAACACCTCAGGACTGACAAAAAATGTTGACTTCAAAGCAAGGTTGACTTTATCAATTTTGAAAGAGAACATGCTTTAATTTGTATTATGATAGTTGTAAACATTTAAATAATTCTGCTACACTTACTACCAGAGTGTTTTTGATGTGTGTGATACTAGAGTGTGTGTGTGGGTACTATTGCAGCTAACAATCATTAATCATTGGCCATGTCACATGCAATGTGACTGGTAAAGCAAGACAGCCCATGGCGAGTAAACAAACAAACTGGGCGTGTCACAATCGCAGTGCCCACTTCTTATTCCTTTTATCCATTGGTTTTTGCCACCCCTATTCCCCACTTTCATAATAGGTTTCTTTGTATCTTGCAAAGTGGTGTTTAAGTAGCCTAGCTTTCATTATGGTGCATTGCGCATTGAAAGTAAGGAGAGGTGAGAAATTCCCTTACTCTCACTCCCCATTTCCAATAATTTTAACCACCCCTATTCAGGCCCATAGAGTTGACTTCAAGCAAGCTTTGAGCCGAGGTTGTTCACATCGTCAGAAACAAAACAAAAATACTTAATTAATGAAGGAAAAAATTACAAGCAAGAGTCAACTTTAAGCAAGATGACTATCTAGATTCCACTGTGATTTAACTCTCTTACTCTCAAATTTTTATTTCTTTTCTCCCTGATTTAAGTCTGTTGTAAAAGTGGGGGCTTAGCTAAATGTTTTTCTTTGAGACATCACTCCTGTTTTAGTTCTGATTCATGGAAAACAGTAGATGTGTCTGATTTACTCTCAAATTATTATTTTTAAATAAAGTATTAGATGAGACTTAAAAGTAAATAACGTTTTCTTTTGACTTACATTTACAACAAGTCAACAAGTCATCAAGTTGAAGTTTGTTGATTGTTGAGGGCAAAATAGTAAGACAACATATACAATAATAATTTAACAATAATAGTAATAGTAATATAATGTTCTCATTCATAGTGTGCAAATCATTCCCCAAAATGAAGCTGTGGGTTGCATTGGTAGAAATTACTCTAAAGTAATATCAGGTACAAGTTACAAAGATAAACTACACATGTATGGTAAAGATGTGACTATCGTTTTATCCTGACAGATGATAGAAACAAACGACTTCCAAATGGACATCCCCTCCACATGTTCCTGACCAGAGTCACCTTGGGTGACATTTTCCTCTGTAACAAAAGTCACCCAAGTGTTCAAACAAAGGACTGTGAGTTTTTATTATTTCTTGTGTTTAGAAGCTTCATTGTGGGCTCTTGTCCTGGATTTGTCATAGTCATAATCATCATTTGTTATGCTGCTTGTTGAGAGTGGTATTGTATTATTACAAGCTAAGGTTAAATGAGCATTTAGTTGGAAAGCACTCTAGAATAGAATTATATTACACGAAAGACAAAAGATTGATAAACGCCACACAGAGATTTATAAGAGGCCAGTACAGTCGTTGAGTTATTGTGAAGCACAATCTTGTTCATTTCAACACAGATATTATTTTTATTATGGCAGAACCTGTTGATTGCCGAAAGTGTGCCTTTATAGAAAAAACCCCCCCAAAAAACTCTGTTTTTATTCCATGGGTACGGGTTCTAGTATTCCATACAAACACAAAAGTATGATGGTTTTTTTGTTAACAGGCATCCCAGATTAACTCCTTTGTAAATTAATTTTAAGTAAGGGATGTGCAAAAAGCATCCCCTTTTGTTTCCATACGCATTGATGGCTGACTTACATCTCTGGTGGGCGATATTTCTGAATCTTCTCTTCTGGCTTCACCTATCATCTTACTTTTTCCATCACTCTCTCTCTCTCCAGTGTTCTCTTAACAAGCATACATACAAAGCTGTTTGTTATGTATCTCTTTAGCTTAATCTTGGTCCTAACAGACAAGTGGTCATCTCCTGTGGTTTACATTGTGGTAACTAGACTAAGTACAGTTCCACTAGATATCTAGGACTGACACAAAGGGCATTAGAATATTCTGGGTCTCCCTTGACCAAAATGCATAAGTGGTAGTCTCATCTGTTTGTGTCTCCTCTTTTTTGTGATTGTTAGATGTGATGTATCTTTTCCCTGTGTAAATCATTGCCTTGTCAACTTTTTTGAAAGATGATATTTTTTTACCTTGTAAATGATTTTTCTGTGGATTTTCCCTGGCGGCAGAGTCAAAGTCTGGCTTTTCTTGCTATCCATCTTACTTACCCTTGGCTTTGATATGACCTTTACTTTTGATATTGCCCTAAAACTCTCAATAAACAAGCAAAAAACTTTCCACAGGCACTTGGTGTCCATATTAAATAGTTGCACAAAATAATTATTTGAATCGTTTGATTCTTTTTTTATTGATGTTATTTATGGTAGTAACATGATGTAAGTCACCCTTTTTCAGCGATGTCTGATTCTAACCCAAATGAAATATGCAAAATTTTGAAAATTGTTCGTATTCTTATACCAGATAAATCAGATTTCAGTGAACTGACATATGCCAAAAGCCTGAAATTAAGACATAATATGTCAGTTCAGTGAAATCTGACTTATCTGGTATAAGAATACGAACAATTTAAAAAAAATTTCATCTCTCAAAAAAGGTGACTAAGAGATGATTACAGGAAAAAAATATCACCTCTCACAATCGCAAAGCAGGACACACAAACAGATCATGGCTACCACCCACATCATACACTATTATGGTATAAGAGCAGGGCAATCTTGAAGAGTTAGGTGTCTTTAGCAGTGAAAGGGTTAAGAGCCAGTAGAAATTACTTGATACTCGATGTCATTTCTTCAATCTTTTGTCTCTACTGTACAGTTTTCACACAGTTACTCAGATTTTTTTTTCTGACAATAAATCATTTAATTGTTTTCTCATAGGGTCAAATTGAACTTTTGTGGCTTCTGTCTTCCTCAGCTCCAAAATTGAAAAGACCTCCATGCCGGAGCTGTGGCAATGATATCTGCGGTTGTAATCCAGTCATATTGAACCATTCAGTGATGGGGGATGACACTTGGTTATTTAGAGAATTTGTAGTGTATAACAATAACCAGTGCTACCCTGAATACCTCATAACTTATAAGAGAGTTTGAATTGGAAGTGCATAGTCCAGCCCTCCGCTTCTGCCCAGTCCTCCCCTACTCTCTCCAAATCTACCCTTTCTGGTCCCAGACTTATCCTCACCCACCACCCACAC
>JAUEKZ010131938.1:0-15218 GCA_031471865.1 Melibe leonina | reverse complement strand
TAACCTCCCGAAACAAAACCATGAAAACAACTGAAAGTAACCCAACCCCCGACACCTCCCCCCCCCCCCCCCCTTTGGAACATACATCCCCCTGAAACAAAACGAAACCTCTTAAACCCATTCAGGAGTTTTTGGTGCGCAATACTGGTTTATTGTGTTGTGACTATTTAATTTGACTTAACGCATTCTATGTCGATTGTTCACCCTTTTACAGCGATGTCTTATTCAGACCCAACTGAGATATTATTATGCAAAACCTTGAAAATGTACGTGTTCTTGTACCAGAGCAGATAAATCATATATCAGTGAACTAACATTATATGCCAAATGCCTGAATTTCAGTTCACTGAAATATTATGATTTATCTATTTGGCATAAAAACTGGCAAGTGTTGAAGATTTTGGTGCCCTTAGCATTGATGAAAGTAAGTCTTTCAGAGCATTATGGAGACCCGGAGCTTATCCCGGTTTTTTTAGCGTGAAGCGGACAAATAGCAATGGTTGCCACCCTCTGGAAGGGACGCTGGTATCGCAGATTACTTTCCCCAACCCAAATTGCGGATTGGTACCCATTTTACACCTGGGTGGGGTGAGGCAATTGGAGCAAATTTCCTTGCCCGAAGAAAAGCCGAAGTGCCCCTGGTAGGAATGGAACTCGGAGCCCCCGGGTTCTGTGCTGCGTCGCTACCAGTTAGGCCACCTCGCCTCCTAGCATTGATGAAAGGGTTAATGAAATGAAATGATTGTAATTATACCGGTTATCTCCCCTGAACCAGGTGTCCACGTGGTTTGCCAACGCCAGACGACGTCTGAAGAAGGAGAACAAGATGACGTGGTCACCCCGCAACAAACCCGGGGACAACGACGACGATGATGACAACGACGATAAAGAAAAGAACGAGAACGATGACTCGGATGAGGAGAAAGGAGGCGCAGACGGAGGAGGAGGAGGAGGAGGAGGCAAAGGAGGGGTGGAGGACAGAAGGAGCGATGATAGAGGTATACTGCGAGTTTAGAGTCTTTAACACTTTCACAGCGAGGTCTGGTTCTAACCCAACTGAAATATGCAAAATCTTGAACATGTTCGTGTTCTAATACCAGATACGTATGAATTCAGTGGACTTACATAATATGCCAATAGCCTGAATTTCTGGCTTTTGGCATATGTCAGTTCACTGAAATCTGATATATGTGGGATAAGAACTGGCAAATCTTGAAGATTTTGTGTCTTTAGCATTGAACGCGTTAGCCCTTTCATAGCATGGTCTGATTTTAACCAAACTGAATAGAGGCGTGCGTGAACGTGTTCTTATACCAGAAAAATAAGATTTCAGTAAATTGATAATATAATGATGATATATCAGTCCATCAAAAAAATCACATTTCAGTGAATTAAGATAATATCTCAGTCCATTGAAATGTGATTTATCTAGTATAAGAATAGTCAAATCTTGAAGTGTTAATGTTGTATTAAGCTGATAGTTTTAATAAAGATGCCCTTAGCATTAATAGGGTTAAAACCGTATATGATGCTATACATTTTAAAAGTCTTTGGTTCATAATTTGTAAATAATAAAATATAGAAATATAGCTCTGTTAATAATTTTAAACTAAATAATAGTTTCTTAGAAAATAAGATTTCGTTTAAGTAGAGATAATGTAAGGCTTTTCCTGTCATAAACATAATTTGATTTTTGGTCCACATTTCATTTCCTTCGAGACTGAAAATATTTTCTTTAAAACATGAACTCACATGCAGACATAGGAATACACACAGACACACACACACACAGCCACAGACACACATACACTTATACATGGAGTAAGAAAGAGAGAGAGAGAGAGATAGAGGGAGAGAGAGGGAGATATATAGAGAGGCAGAGAGGGAGATTGAGAATGGGGAGAGGAGAGAGGATTTCCAGAAACAAAAAGACAGATGAAATATGGAAAGAGACGAGGGAAGGGAGAGAGGGAGAGAGAGAGTGAGAGAGAGAAAGAGAGAGAGAAAGAGATAGAGAGGGAGAGAGAGAGAGAGAGAGAGAGAAAGAGAGAGATTGGAGCAACAAAATGATATTTCGAATTCTTGTAATGGGACATTGCTGATTTGGGGAAGGATGAGAGGCGGGAAAAATAGGGGGTGGGGGTTGGGGGCATATTGAGGGAGGAGACGGACAGGGCATGGGAGTGAAGATTAAGGGGAAAGGGGGAAAGGGGAAAGGGGGAAGGAGTGAGGAAGGAAACAGGAATAACTGTCAAGCCGACCCATGATTCATCTGGGCTCGGCAAGGCGATGCCAGTGGTAGCCATATCAGGTTCACTTCCGCATGCTTGCTGTCACCTGGCCAGATCTTTTTACCTGTACGCCGAACATTCTTGGAGGCTTGAATACCGCAATCTGGTCACTCTGTTCTCTGGGTGGGATCGGTGCGCTCTTTAACCCATTCACTGCTAAGGACACCAAAACCTTCAAGATTTGCCTGTTCTTATACCAGATAAATCAGATTTCAGTGAACTGACATTATTATTATGCCAAAGGCCTGAATTTCAGCGATGTCTGATTCTAACCCAAACTAAATGATATGCAAAATCTTGAAAATAAAGTCTTCTTATACCAGATAAATCAGATTTCAGTGAACTTAATTTCAGGCTTTTGCATAATATGTCAGTTCACTGAAATCTGATTTATCTGGTATAAGAGCAAGCAAATCTTGAAGATTTTGGCGTCCTTTGCATTTAAAGGGTTAAGTAAAAAGGAATGCTTTGCCATTTATTTGTTGTTCATCTATTTTGGGAAATTTCGCGTGTCATGGCGCCCTTAAATGTGCAATATACAAACAAACAATAATATTCTTTCATCTGTGTGCCAGTTGTAAGACGTTTTGAAAATTTTGAACAAAAAATAAATTGGCGAAGCTTCAAAAATGGTTTTGCTCTCATGACAATGGTAACCGGGTAGGAAATCCTTAAATTGATATGATTAACCCTCTGACAGCGAGAGTCGATTCGATCCCATCTAAAATATGCAATATCTTGAAAATTAACGATTTCTTATACCTGATAAAACAGATCTCAATGAAATTCATGCTTTTGGCATATTATGTCCTTTCACTGAAATTTGATTTATCTGGTATAAGAACAATCTAATCTTGAAGATTTTGGTGTCGTTAGCGTTCAGAGGGTTAAATATCATGTCTTGTTTTCTTGCAGTCTGTGTTGATTGAGGCAACAAAATAAAGACATGTGCAAAACAAAAGAAACGCTACGCATGAATGGATGAATAGTTACATAACAGATAATGAAATACAGAATAACAGCATGAGTTGTTGCTGGGTTTTTTCCCCTTAACTAAAGTGATGCAGCAAAACCCATTTCGATATGGTTTATTGACACAATTGGACCGTTGTGATATTATTATTATAATAGCAAACAGCTGTTCCTATTCCCTCCCTCCCCTCTCACCCCCCCCCCCCCTCTTCCCACCCTGGAGTACTTCCGCCCCTCCCCCTCTCCCCTCCTTCCTTTCTTCCCTTCCTCCCCTCTTCCTACTTTTCCATTTTCTCTCATTCCTCTTCCCGCCTTCCTCCCCCACCCTCTTCCCTCTTTTCCATTTTATCTCATTTCCCTCTTCCCGTCTTCCTCCCCCACCTCTTCCCTCCCTCCCCCTAAAAAAACACAATATGGTTGAACAAAAATCTGCAATGGCAGTCATTCCAGTCCACACTCCAAATATCCCAGCATTCCTATCATACTTCCTGTCTTGTCAACTTCCGGCCTATCTGCCAAGGCATGTCAGTCGTTGAACCTTCCCGTCTCTCCCCGCTCGTCTCCTTTTTTCCCCATCTTCCCATCATTTTCCTGACCGCCTCATCCTCCCCCTCCCTTTTCCCTCTCACCCTCCCGTCCTTCCTGCCCCGCCCCCTCATCCCCACCCCTCATCCTTCCCATCTCCGCCCCTCTCATCCTCCCACTCCCTCCCCCTCTTCTCCTCATGCTCCCCCACCCACTCTTCATTCCATTCTTCCCATCCATATGCAGCAAGCAGCCCTGTATTCCTTTGATACCCAATGACAAGATTCTTGTTAGAGGAGAAGACAGGCCTGGCCCACATAACATAATCAGTCACACACGGCAGAACAATGGCCTTCACGCACCACACACACACACACACATACACACACATACACACATTCATGCACCCACAGACAGACACACACATACACAATACACCCTAATATATAATACATATAATTGTATAATATGATATATCATATTCATTTATTCATCCAACTATCTATCGTTTTTCTATCTATCCATCTATCTATCTATCTATCTATCTATCTATCTATCTCTCTTTGTCGTTTGCTTCCGTCCATATAATTATACAATTATTATATTTCTTTGTATCTTTGTGTATGTGCGTGTATGTATGTCTGTGTGTGTGTGTGTGTGTGTGTGTGTTCCAGATTCCCAGTCTTCAGTAGACGCGAGTGCCCAAGACTGTTCTGGCATCAGAGGTCACCCCATCACTACCCAGCTCTTCGACCCACCAAATCAAGATGGCGGCCACGTCCCACAAGCCTTCTCATTTGACACACACCATGGCCACCACCCCCACCCTGCCCCGCCCATGAACAACGGACCGTTAGAGTACCATCCCCTCCACCCCCACCACCCGCAGCACAACCCACATCTCTACCATCTCACCTCCGACATCCACGGTCACCCTCCCCCTCCCCCGTCTCTTCCACAGCATCCTCATTCTCTACAAGGCCCCAAAAACGTTTCCCTGGGCTACCACTCCTCCACCAATCAAAATGTACCAAATATAGATGGGAATCCCGACATGTCGATGAAAATAGATTCATCCTCTACGTCATCGATAACGCGGCAGGATTCCTTTTGTACGAATAGTAATGATTCGAATCATAATACTACCAACAACAACAATAATACTACTAGTAACATGAATGATACGGCCAATCACTGCGGATATCCGGGGGAAGGCTCCATGATGGATGGGATGAGGCCAAAGATTTGGTCTCTTGCTCACGAAGCGACGTCTGACGGTAGCTTCATCAATCACAGCAACAGCATCACTACCTCCAGCAACAACAACAACATCCTGCACCATCACCACCCCCACCACCACCATCAACACCACAACGGCAACAACAACAATAACAACAACAACAGCAAACTTAATGGCTATAACCACAACAACAACAATATCATAACTCCAAATAATAATAACAACAACAACAATAATAATAACAGCAGCAGCAATAATATTTATCACACCGGAAGTAGTAACGGAAGTGACGTACACAGCAACTACGACCATCACGTACCCAGATGTGAGCAGCTTTCTATTCTACAGAGATATCACCACCCACACAATATGGCGGACCAAGACACACCCATGGGATTTCAGCCCACCCCAGCCAACACCCATTCCTCACCACCCTTATCTTCCTCTCCACCTCCGCCATCATCAAATCTGATAATGTCATCAGTATCATCGTCATCGTCGTCGTCGTTGTCGTCGGCATCTTTTTCCTCCCTCCTGCCTCTATCCGCCTCTCAGCATCAATGGTCCTCCCAAATGTACGCCCATACCGGCCTATACGCCCCTTCTTACAGTGATAACAACAAAACGTCTCCCTCACATCCCTCGCCTCAATTCTCTCCCGTCCCTCCACCACCTCCTCCTCCTCCTCTCCTTCCTTCCCAACAACACCCTCACACCCCTCTCGCTCCTCCTCCCCCTCCCCTAGCCCCATCCCACCCTCTCGCCTCCTTTAGAGGGGGACTTCAAGGACCCCCTTCTCTCCCTTCTTACGCCCACAGTTCTATAGGAGGGTGTGATGGCGGCCTTCCCCCTTCTCCCTCCTCCATTCCCTCCTCCGCCAAACCCTCCCCATCCTCCTCCTCCTCATCTGTATCCTCCCAAGGATACCCAGCTCTTCATGCTTCCCCCAATTTTTTCGACAACACCTAAATCTGGGAAATAGGGAAGCAGAGGTTTGTCGTATTTGGCAGTCTTGTGGTTTCGAAATTGCTATCGATTTGATAATTATTTAAAAAAAAAAAAAAAAAAAGAGAGAGAGAGAGAGAAAGAGAGAGAGAGAAGCGAAAAAAAAAGAATCATCATTAACAATGATGATCATAATATCGATATATTATCATATCGTGATGTTGGTTATTTCTTTGTTGATAATCTGTTTCTTATAAATATCCCCACAATGTTCATAATTTCTTTCTTATTAATATCCCCACAATGTTCATAATTTGTTCTTATAAATATCCCCACAATGTTCATAATTTGTTTCTTATGAATATCCCCACAATGTTCATAATTTCTTTCTTATAAATATCCCCACAATGTTCATAATTTGTTCTTATAAATATCCCCACAATGTTCATAATTTGTTTCTTATGAATATCCCCACAATGTTCATAATTTCTTTCTTATAAATATCCCCACAATGTTCATAATTTGTTTCTTATAGATATCACCACAATGTTCATTATCTGTTTAAATCATAAATGTTCTCACATTTCATCATCTCTCTTTGCTTCTCTGTCTCTTCGTCCAACGTTTCCTCTGCATTCGCATAATCAAATTGTTCTCTAATCATTATCATTATTATTGTTATTGAAATTATTTCATTACCATAATATCATTGATGTTGTTATCATCACTTTGATCATCACCATCATCATCTCACCATTATCACCATTATTATTATTACTATTATTATTTTTAGTTTTGTTTTTATGAAAAAATTTGATCCAAATGAAAATACAATACCGCAACACTACGTTTAAAGTTATGGGTACTGTCCAAATTTCGTAATTTTGAGAATATACTGCCCGCAAAATTTCCTTTAGCTTCATTAGTGTGTAGATTATCATAAGCATTAAATATGATTGTCATCAAGTTTTTCGTTGATTTTTCATCGTAATATTAATTTTTTTTAATCGAATTTAGGTCATATCAATGGAACAGCTCTTTTAGATAAGTTAACACACTGCCACACTCTGATAAACGGAGGGCTCATTCGAATATCGTTTCCACTCACAGTAGACTAACACCGAGCCAACTGGATAGTCTAACCAGCTGCTAAACGAAACTGGCGATTTGGACATCCCAGGTATGGCCCGGCTGTGGTTCAACCCCCCTCATCCTCCCCCCCCCCCCCCCCGACATATCGGTTCCTATGCAGACTTGTTACTGATTCAGCCACGCTCCCATATTCCCCCCAAAAAAGCAACTTTTTAAACAAATATACAGGTTCTGTCCGGAAAAAAATGAAATAGAAAATAAAATTTGCAAACCCATAATAGTCATAGGAGGTCAAAAACGGTGTCAGGTAACTTTTGAACTGCCTTCATGATATACTATCGTGCACGTTCCATGGCTACAGCTATATCTGGATTACCAATTAAGGTCGAGGTTAATGTTTTCCAGCCAATCAAATTGAAGAAGGAAATGTTGCTGCGACTCTTTTTTAGCCAATACGAGTACAACATGATCTTCTCGTCTCCCATTCAGGTCGCTAGAGAGAGAATTATGTCATATTCGATTTTATATAACACGAAATGACAGGTTTCCCAACTCAGTCTTCACCGTTGAGGAATTAATTTCACGACGTGTCAATATTTCAGCCACAAATTACATTATCTAACGAGGGAAACGTGAGAAATAGACAGGTTGCCTGTTCGACATTCACCCCCCCCCCCCTCCCCATTTTCGGACATGCTTTAGCTATCCATGTTAATGCTAAGAGTACTAAAATTTTCAAGATTTGCCTGTCCTTCTACCAGATAAATCAGATTTCAGTTAACTGAAATTAAGGCTTTTGGCATATTAGATCAGTTCAATTGAATCTGGTTTATCTTGTACAAGAACGCGTACATTTTTAAGATTTTGCATACTAAGTTGGGGTTACAATCAGACCTCGCTGTGAAAAGGTTAATATTCGAAGCATGTAGAACGCTGCTCTCGCGCAATACAATGTAGCAGTTACAGGAATAACCTTATAATTATAATATAAATAAATATATCGTCTTATAAAAGGAAATACATAGAGAAGCAACAAATAGAATAAACTTCCGCTGTGCGTTTTTAACTCTTTCATTGCTAAGGACACCAAAATCTTCAAGACAAGATAAGATAAGATAAGATAAAATATACTTTACTGATCCTAATAGAGGAAATTATATTGTGTTACACATCTCATCGTCATATATAATTACATATAAAAATTCTAGTTATACCAGGATAGAAATAAAAATAGAAATGCGGTGGAGTGAGGTAAATGAAAAAAAAACCGTAATGGAGTGAGATATACAGCAGGTAGAAGCAAGTCTATAAAAGTTGGACATTTTTTTTACTATCATAGTAGAATTGGTAAATATAGTTGTGTATAAAAAGAATTGGAACTAGATTAGATTGCACAGAACCCGTACTGGGTGACAAAAATAAATTATTGTATGTGGGTGTGCAGTGTTCTAATACCAGATGGTATAAGAACACCTACATTTTCAAGATTTTGCATATTTCAGTTGAGTTCGAAGAAGACCCTGCTGTGAAAGGGTTAAAGTCGGTGGGTCTATCAATCTCATCTTTAGTACCATCTTCAATCACCATGGTCTATTGCAAGTACTTAAATTATTCCTGTCATATTGTCTATCAATCTCATCATTAGTACCATCTTCAATCACCATGGTCTATTGCAAGTACTTAAATTATTCCTGTCATATTGTCAAGCATTCGACATTATTCATGTCCCTAAAAAAAATGACAACGTTTCCAATATTATGAATTAATGGCATACAACTTTTGACTGGATTATGTGTGTGACGTCATAATGACGACATGACCGCAACTACGACCTGTTGTTGTTGCTCTCACAAATGTTGACTGGATCATGCCTGTGACGTCATAATGACGACACGACCGCAACTACAACCATTTTTTCCCCTCACAATAACACCATAACACTATTTTGTGTGTGTATGTGTGTGTGTGTGTGTGTGTGTGTGTGTGTGTGTGTGTGTGTGTGTTCGTACAAGTACGATGCGGTGAGTGGTGTGAGTATTTAAGCCCCAGTGCATGTTACAGTCTATAGTATTGTATTGAACAGTCTTGAAAGAAGAATTCTGGATCGTACAATCTGTGCGTGTATCGAAATAGACCACTTTCAATTTGCCTTAGGTTTATGATGAATACATTTCACTATTATAACTATTACTATTGTTATTATCATTATTATCCATTTTTCTAGCACCATTATCATCTTCGTAATCATTATCATCATCATAATCATCATCATGGTTTACGTGTTTGGTCGTTAGTCAATATTTGTGATGTACCGTATCTCTAATAAATACATGTGTGAATGGGTTGATTAACATTGATATGTGTAAGCAGATGAAAAATTGCCACTATTTGAAGATAATAAAGATTTATTATTATCATTTTTATTATCATCGTTAGCATTATCATTATCAGAGTGAAGAGAGACAGATAATACACATCTTACTGTGGATTTTTAGAAGACACATTCAGGAGGCGGGTTGGTCGAACTGGCAGCGGCACGGCACAGAACCCGGGGGCACCGGCTTCGATTCTCACCAGTGGCATTCCAATTTGTTTAACCCCACCCAGGTGTAAAATGAGTACCATGCCAATGCACAATTTGAGCTGGGGAAAATGATCTGCGATAGACCAGCGTCCGATCCAGAAAGTAATTGGGAAACATTGTCATTTGTCAGCTTCACGCTACAGAAACCGGTTTAAGCTCCAGATCCATGGGCCATTAGGCTACAAAGGACTTACTATTTTGAAAGGCATATTCACTTATAATGATATGATCATGGTTGGATTTTTTTTTTTTTGGTTGTATTTTCGTTGCATTCTATTCTGATCTGGCGTCGGTATTTTCTGAGCAGTTTAAAGCGCCCTAAAACTCTAAACCCTTTCATATATTACATATCATTACGCCCCCTTTAGTAATGACAAAGAGCGTTTGCTGGGTGCATTTATAGGCCCATAATGCACGCTTGCATATTGGCACCGTAGCAACGAGAGAGGCGTTGACAGTAACGACATAATTAGACGAGCAAGAATACAATCAAATGGTTTGTCTAATTATGGCATGTTCTCTTAATTAAGGGTTAATTTAAATGATTGCACAGTTTATGAAGATATTCCAGAGCAATCTTTGCTGATTGTAACTTTTCTTAATGGGAGGGGGGGGGAAGTGTAATGAAATAATTTTTGAACTTGTATTGGTTTTCGGCACTTATTCTTGATAATAGCACTCATAAAGTCGTGCTATGGTCAAGAACTCGATGCCGAAAACTAATACACGTTCAAGAATTGTATAATACTATATCAATGCTGTATAGAATTATCATTATGAATATTTTGATCACTTTTGAATGCATTGGTATAATTATATCATTATCATTAATTTGATCATTATTATAATTAATTGTTATTATCGTTGTGAATTTGCGCACCGATGACAAATTATTATAGACTGTATGCGTTTTGACGTCATAATGACAACATGCCCACAACCAAGTGAGTTGTATTCACCGCCCCCCCCCCACCCCGCCCCCTTCCCAATAACAACATAACACAATTATTGCATGTGCGACAGTGCAGTGCAGTCATTGTTGTAAATATTTTGCCTCAACGCGTACAGTCTACAACACAATCTCTCTTCCGGTTTCTTTTTCTTTCTTATTGGATAATCATACTTTGATGACGTCCCCTTGAAATTCAATATTGCTTATTATAATAATATCATTAATATTATTACTATTATTACTATCATTATTGTTATTTTTATTACATTATGATACTGTTTTTTATCTCACTTTTTCAAATGTAATTAATCGTTACAGATAATTCACTATTCCAAGCTTTCTCATTATGTAATGAAATGCGATGTTGATGTTTTCAATGAATGAATGAATTAATTATTAATTAATACTGCTATTAATGTACAAAGTTGTAACATAAAGCAACTAACTAGTCAGCATAAACTACTTAATTATATTATAAATATTAATGATTTATTATTATCATGCTTGTAATTTTTCCGTAGGCTTTGAAGTCTTCAGCATCACAAAGAAAGACGATTTATAAATAGAGTTATTGTTGTTGTTATTATTATTATTATTGTTATTATTACTATTATTGCTATGAAAAAAATGATTTTTTGATATATGAAATTATTACCATTATTATTATTACGATTATTATTATTATTATTATTATTATTAGTTTTATCATTAATATTATCAATATTTTCATTATTATTATTATTATTATTATTATCATGTTTATTACTTTTTTATTATGTAAGACAGGAAAGGTAAAATAAGTAGACGTTGGTTGTTTTTCAAAATTCTTTTACTTGTCATGTTTTCTTGTTGTTAGGATATGTTTTTGTTGTTGTTGTTGATGATGGTAGTGATGGTGGTGGTGATGGTGCTGTTGTTGTTGTTGTTGTTTTTGATGGTAGTGATGGTAGTGGTGATTGTGCTGCGTTTGTTATTGATGCCTTTGATGGTAGTGGTGTTGTTGTTGGTAATGGTAGTGATGGTAGTGGTGGTGGTGCTGCTGTTGTTGTTGTTGGTAATGGTAGTGATGGCAGTGGTGGTGGTGCTGCTGTTGTTGTTGTTGGTAATGGTAGTGATGGTAGTGGTGGTGGTGGTGCTGCTGCTTCTACAATAAGTGACATTCGTGGTGTCGTATGTTGTCATTGGTTTGGTGTGTCTGAAGGATGTCATTACTTTTATTTTATTTTTATTTCTATTTTTAATATTTATTATTATTCTTTTTTTTTTTTTTTTGCTTTTTCGGTTGTGTTCGTTTGTCTGTAGTCGTTTTGTTAAATTTGTTGTTGTCGTTGTCTTTGTTTTCGTTTTTGGTGTTGTTGTTTTTTTTGTATTTTTAAGGGGAGGAGTAGGTTTAAAAAACATTTGATGGTATTCTCGTATCATAATTTGTTATTATTTTTATTATGATTATTTTATTTTTTATATTCAATGAAAGTTGTGATGGGGTATCTAGAGCCCTATCTATCTGTCCTCGTCTCGGTGATTGGATTAAAATGTGCGTAAAACAGAACAAAACAAACATTTAAAAACGTTGACGGGCCAATTTGTCCGAAAAGTCCAGTTTTGTTTTGTCAGTAAGGTGGGGAGCAAGCACTGGGAATCACAAGAGATGAGACAAACTTGAGAAAGTATGCAGTGCAGAATTGAGACAAAGCCAAGGAAAGCTATAGCTATAGCGGATAGCTCAAGAGGTTAGCTCGTTGTCTGTGCTGCCGGCCAGGTGATGCGTGCCGTAGCTGGGTCCCGGGTTCGAACCCCACTCTGGAAAATATTTTTCTGTTTTTTCTGTTTCTCCATTTTTTCTGTTTTCCTTGGCTTTGTCTCGTTTCTGCGCTGCGTACTCTCTCAAGTTTGTCTCATCTTTTGTTTTGTCAACGGTTTTATCGGAAACTTTGGAATATTGCAGACTTTTTTTATCATTTTATTAAAGATTCCAGCTGGGTTTTTTTCCAATTATATATGTGTAAAATGTTTCTTCTACGGACATCTTATTGACCGATTGAGTTTGAAGAAGTAATAAAGATACGTTTTCATTCTACCAGTAACTTTAAGAGCACTTTTTTCTTACTTTCCCCTTCTCAATGACACATTTAAATAATAGTCTTTGTGTGTGTCCGTGTGTTGGTGCAATGTTGATAGAAATTTCACTCTTCTCATTTTGGCCCATAATAATAATATAAGGAATGCGTTTCATGACGTCATATTGACAACATGCCCTCAATCAAGCGAGTGGTGTTCACCTTATTTTTCTATTTTAATAACACCATAACACAATTTTATGTGTGTTCGTACAGTGCGGTCATTGTTGTGAATATTTTGACTCGTGCATACAGTCTATACTGCGTAGTAACCCTCACCATGCTAACGACACCAACATCTTCAAGATTTGTCTGTTCTTATACCAGATAAATCAGATTTCAGTGAAATGACATATGCCAAAAGCATGAATTGCAGTCTTTTTGCATATGTCAGTTCACTGAAATCTGATAAATCTGGTATAAGAACACGTACATTTTCAAGATTTAGCATATTTCAGTTGGCTTAGAATCAGACCTCGCTGTGAAAGGGTTAAACTCCAAACCTCTCTTTTTCTCTAGTCCGAAACGAAATTTGATTTATGGCTTTGGTTCGTTATAAAATCATAACACGAACAGAACAGCTTAATGACATATTCTTGGTATAATCATTATGAAAATGTTTGAGTAAAATTGGAAAATTTTCATTGATTGAAAATTGGTTTTTGATTCTATTGATATCATTTTAACATCACTATAATTTTATTTATCATTATTGTTATTATTATCGTTATTATTATTATTATTATTATTATCATTATTATTATTATCATTTTTATTGTTATTTTTATTATTATTTTCTTAAATTGGGTACCACGTCGAATATTATAGACCCAATGGATTTGAGGTCACAGTCACAACATGTTTACATATTGCCAGCAACAACACGAGAATACTTCGTTTGTTGTTTGTTGTTTTTAAATTGTTGCTAAATTTTCAAAATTTAAAAAACAATTAAATTTTTTGTTTACCTTCTGAAAGACAACATCATACAATGTGTGTGTATGTGTGTGTATTATTATGTGTGAGTGTGTGTTTGCTTAGTACAATTCTGGTATAATTTCGAATATTTTGAATATATTGACTCAGCGCACGCAGTGTGTAAAGTGTAAAGTACTACACATAAAAAGATGACGTCATGTTACACTGTGTTCTTATTATCTTCATCATCTTTCCATCCTTATTCTGCTTTCACCATTTAATTCTACAACAATGAGCATTCATTCAATTCAACAATTTAATTAATAAACTTCCCATGCCCGGATCATGATTCGCTTTGCTTTGCTTGCTGCCAATTAATTATTCAGCGCCCTTTTTAATAATAAGGATGATAATAACAATGATGATGATGATAGTAATGATAATAATAATAATCATAATAATAATAATCATCATCATAATGATGATAGTAATAATGATAATAATGATAATAATAATCATCATCATCTTCATCATCATCATCATCATAATGATGGTAGTAATAATAATAATAAAGATGATAATGATATAATAATGATAATGATAATAATAATGGATTAATAATAATGATAATAAGGATGATAACAACAACGGTAGTAATAATAAAGATAATAATAACAATAATAATGAAAATGATTATAACAATATGATAACAATGATGATAATAACAATAAATTAATAATGATAACATTTATAATACAAAGTTCTTCTAACGCGCTTTCTCCCCTTTAGTACAAGCTCAAAGTGACAGTATACAATTTCTAAAACAAAACAAAACAAAACAACCAAAAAGAGAGATACAGTATTGAACATTGGAGGTTTATTTATAGGGTCGGTTTTATGACGCGATATCAAAGCTTAGTCCGAGACTATCTTCTAAATTTGGCACGATTTTGGTACGGAGTGAGTTATTTTTAATTTTTTCATTGGTCAAAATATTCAAAGGGAGCCTAAATTGGGCTAAATTAATTCAGAACATAGCCTCGGACAAAAATCTAGTCTCGCGTCATGAAATCGACCTATAATATTTTAGATCATATCTAAGGAGGACATTTTTTTTACATAGATCAACAGAAGCTTCCCTCGAATATCTCTCGCACACATAATATACTGACACCGGGTCATCCAGGTTTATCGCTTTTGCCATGATGCTGCACGCCTTGCGCAGGGTCTTGAAGATTTGGGTGTCCTCAGCATGAAAAGGGTTAACAGCTGTCCCATTAGGCTCTTGGCAATATTGGAATATAAGACTGGTTGGCCCGGTGTCTATCTATTGTGAGCAACGGAGCCGGTACACACAAAGAGGATGTTAGACAATGTGACCCTGTCACAGATTGTCGAGGTATGTAAGTCGACAGTCTGCACATTCCTCTGGCTGTGGGGGGGGGGGGGGGGATATGTGGGAGGGGCATGGAGAGAGGGGGAGTAAGGGGGGAGTGAGCTTGTAGAAGGGGAAACGTGGAGGAAGGTTTGAGGGTGAAGAGAGGAGGTTGAGAAGAGTGGGAGGGGTCAAGGGAAGGGGAAG